>JANTPZ010001499.1:0-25445 GCA_025593235.1 Vachellia pachyceras | reverse complement strand
TACGCTTTCTCTGTAAAATCTTCGTTCATATTTAATGAGCTTCATTATTAGCCATCTACTCTTTTGAGAGATATTTAAAGCTGAAACACTTTGTAAATTTCTGAAAAATCTCAAGGAAAGGGCCTTGAGTAAGTTTGGGTAAACGAGAGTTAGAAAACAGAGAGTGTCATACTCTGTTTGATTAAAAAGAGAAAGGGGGAGTGATTCCCAGATTGTAAAGGCTAGTGAAGCCTTGTCTTTTGCTGTTAGTGAATTTGGAAATCTCGGGAGTGCCCTGAGGACTGGACGTAGGTCAAGGAGACCGAACCAGGATAAGCTCTTCGTGTTCATACTTCTCTTTCCTTCAGTATCTTTACTTTACATTTCTGTGAAGTTAAATTTGAGCTAAAATTTTATTAGACCAATTCACCCCCCTCTTGGTCAAATCCTATTCTAACACAAGCTACCATTTTGCATGATTATGTTAATGTTGATCTCACTAAGAGAGGATCAGTAGGAAAATAAGCATGTATAGAAAACATTCATGTAATTTTCCATACAGTATATCCATGATTGATCTATGTCATTGATTGTACACATATGTGATCATCTTAGGATTTAGTTATGACTAAAATGACAAAGATCATGTTTGATTCTATGTTCATATGATTAATGGACCAAATTGTTCAGGGAATAAATAATGGCAATTATGCGCATATAATGTTTTATACATTTAAGTTACATATGTACCCCAGTGAGAGATTGTTGGAATAATCCAACAATGGGCCACATATTACACCTATATTTAGTGTCATTATTTCTTGTCTAGGCCCAATTTATAAAGTGAATTACTTAGGCTTAAGGAATTAAGTAGGCTCAATTAGGTATCATGGACTGATATATGTTGAGGCCCAATATTCTGGTATGTATTCATTGATGTGTTGAATAAAGGGTCCCCTGTAAATAGAGGACTATGATCCCCGGTTTAGAAGGATTTTCTAAAATTGCCACCTTACTTCCCCATTTGTATATGACTCTTCTTCTCCCTTAGCGATAGCTTAGTTGATCTACCTATTTCAACAACCACATCAATGAATTCATGTACGTTTCCGTAATTCTCTAGAATGTTCTATTGAACTGATATAGCTTATTAAAATCCAACCTTACAGTTGAAGTCTGATAGCAACTTAAAATTATATGGTGTAATGAACTGTTCTGGTTTGAAATTTTTGTTGATATAAAGCTTCTTGTTGATTCCCTTGTCTTGAGGTGTCTGTGTAACACTCCTTAAGCAACCTCTTTAACTTCATATTATGTTATTAATGAACCACTCTTGGGCCTTATATAAGTCAAATTGACCAAAGAAGTGAAATTGAAAATTTCATTTTCGGGTTACTATTCATTTGATCAATTTTCCACATTTTTGGCCCAACTTTGAAAATTCATAATTAATTCTAAAAAAATCAAAATTGAGTTGTTCAAATTTCTATATGAATCTTATTAACTTTTTATAGAGGAAAAATACTCATTAGCTCATATCCTTACCCAATTGATACAGTTAATTCCGTGAAAAAGCACTATTCACATGGTCTTTTTTTATTTTTTCATGTTTTTCCCTTAACTTTGAAAAACCATAACTTCTTGAATAAATGTCCAAATCTAGTGATCGTGGACTCGTTTTAAATCTCTCTATATAAAATATTTAACTAAAAAATTTTAGCTCAATTGGACATCCTTTACTATTTTTTCTCTCTGCCCAAAGTTTGGGTGTATTTAGGGGTATTGGAACCCCCTCCTTGAAAACCTTATTTTCTAAGAATTGGTAAAACTCTTTTTACCACCACTAAACCCTTTTCATTGCATGCTTAACTTATCTAAGTCATTTGCAAGTAATTATGGATGCATCCACATGATTTCACTCAATTATCATGTAGGAGTTTAGGTTTACATAAACTACATAAGCATGTAACATAACATTCATTCACTATACATAATTCAACAAGTCAAAACATAACAAAACGACTTCTTCATTCATCAAGCATCTTGCTCTTATCCTTGGTTGAGATTCCACCTAAAATGGTTAGTGGAGAAAAATGAGATTTCATTGAAATCCCAATAGCAAAACTATCTAACACACTTATAAATATGAATGACAACTTCAAAAGATAAGTGTGAATTCATGACACATAAAATTTGCAATATGAGACATTTACATGCATATGGCCATAGCACACAAAAGAACATATTCATACTTTCATCATTACAAATCAAGTCATGCACAATTCATAAACATTTTCACAATAATTTTGCTCAAGGTTAGAAGTTTTGCTACCCTTAATCTCTTAACTTCCCTCGACACTTGAAGCTCTCTTGTTCAACTTGGAAGATGGTTTCTTGCACCAATCAATTGCCTACATAATTCATAGCATAATGTCCATTAATCACTAGCCATTACCAAAGCAAGAAACACTTTACAATCAAACAAACTTCCTCTTGAATTTTCACAAAACCTAGAGCTTCAAACTTGTTCAATTTATTTCTTATGCTTCCCAAAGCTTTTTCTCACTTCCATCCTACACAATTTCTCATTTTAAAGCTATTGGAAGCATCAAAATCACACTCCTTCCTCCATTTCCAAATTTGGCTGAAAATCATAAATAGGAAGAACAAATTAATTTTTCAAGCTTCATGATATATATAGAGATTTATTCTTGATCCCAAACCACTTCTTATGCATTATTTACCTTGAAAACAACTCTTCTTTATCAAATAGAAAATTAGACAGCATCTCCCCTTAAACTCTGTCATCCCAAAAATTCATACAACAACCAAACCAAGCCAATATATACACCAAACTACTCCTTATCATGCAAGGAGTGTTTTTCAACCCATTATCTCCTTTTTAACACTTTCACCGACAAGAACCCTAACTTTAAATCTTGAAAAAGAGAGGTTTAATCAAGAAACTAATACATTAGAAAGGTAGAGGAGGTTGTAAGGATCAAGAAAAGGTATATGTTTAGTTGCTTTAGCTTCTTACCTTGTGTTTTGTGAAGCTCTTCTTCTCCTTCAAGCTCTCTTCAATTGCGTCTTCTCCTCTCTATTTTGCAGCCAAGAAGTAACATCCAAATGGGGTGGATGAAGAGGAAATCTTGTTTAATAAGTCTTTCATAAAAGAATGGATGGCCAAGATCACATCTTAATTTAAGGAGGTTAATCTAATGGTCCATAATTCACCAACAACTCATGCATGTTGGTGGCATTTAATGAGCTCAAAAGGGAGATAATAAAGTCTGGTTGGGGGTTTGGTTACACTATCCAAATTGGTTCCCGTTCAGTTACTTGATCTGGTTACAACTTATACCAGCAAAAGTAACTTTATTTCGGTAAAATTTTCTCTACTTTTCAGGAGATATTTTAATTCTCTTTTAATCTTCATATTTCACTTGCTCATATGGAAAAATACTTATCCTAGAATTACCGCTGGAAATCCTCCAATTTAACAGGGTTACTTTGCATTGTCAAAACCCTTGAAAAACAGTACATCAACGGGCAATTTATCTTTAGGGCTTTAAAAATTTCTAGAATTTCTACTGATACTCTAGCACTTTTCCTTTCCTCAAATTGCCTTCCAAAATATCTATAACTAATTTTGAAGAAAATTCTACTTCCAGGGTTTTCGAGTCTTTTTCCCTTCGTTTCAGGAAAATCGCCTTTATCGTATTCTGGACAATAATTTTATAAAATACCATAAATTCCATATTCCTTTTCTTTGCTCTGGTCTCAGAAATTTAAGAACTCCTGATATCTCCAATAATTATTTTTCAGCCATCCGACATTCAAAATTCTCTAGACGGAAATCTAGGCCGAATTTCAAAAATATGAGAAACACTTTTTTGCTTCGTGAGTTCTGCTCTATCTATTGGGCATCTATAATGTTTGTGACATCTAAAATGTTGACTTTAACTTTTGGTCAAATGATCAAAATACCCTTACATATTTTCCTTATTTCCAAGAATGCCCTTACTTTTCTGACTACTCTTTCTAATTTCCAATATTGCCCTTACATTTTCATGCTTAATGACATTTGGGTTCTTCCCAGGAGGTCACCCATCATGTCATTACTCTGGCCTAAGCACGCTTAACTGTGAAGTTCTTATAAAATTTAATCTGTTAGGCTTAAGCTGCATCTAATCTTTCTGGTTCCTTAACTTCCTCTTTTTCTGTACTTCCTATATATGGGCCTTAATTCATTTCATAACTATTGATTTGACCTCTATTTCAATTTACAGTAAAAGGGTGGATATTACAGTCTGTCCGTGGTTGTATTTTTTTTTTTAATTTTTGCAGAGCAAACTTGGTTAGGTTTACATTTGCGTTTTCCCCTTCTCCCAGTAAATCTAATGAGCTTCACATTTTTAGCAGATCCAGCCAATTCCCTTGGCCAATTCAGAGGCAGCTAGAGAAAATTCGAAGACCAAGGAAGTGGTTACAAGAAGATTTGTTTTTTCATGGGCAACGTGATCATTGATTTATAATGTCAATTGATAGATTTTATTATGATTTTAATTTCCATTGAACCATTTAGGGCATTAGTATTTTAAAAGTTAAAAAATAACAATAGGGAAATTTATACACAGGTCCCAACTAATTCAAATAATGATTAAAAGGTCCCAAGGATTCCCATATTTATTCACAGGTCTCATGGGACCTTTTTGTGATTAATTGGAGTTGTTAAAAGTCTGAGATGCCCTTAAGCCATTTGAAAGAGAAGGACAGATCAAAACAAAGGTGGGTTTGGCAAGTCATTGAAGGGTTTGTCAAAATAGGTGAGGTCCCAAAATCGCTGCTCTGAATCTCTATGGTTTGGTGTTTCCTCCGTGTAGAATAGCACATGGTGGTCTGAAATCGGTGGTCCAAAAATAAAAGCTAGGTTCTTAATGGGTGTGCTTTTCCTCCATCTAAAGTCAAATCGTTTTTGTGTTATTTTAATATTGAACATGTTAAACTTGTACATTATACATAAGATCTAGAATATTGTTATCTAGATGTATATATAGATTGTTGATTAATCTTTGCTGGAAGAAACAAGAAGGAAAGAACAACAATTGTTAATGCGAGCACAATATGTAAACCTTGAAATTTCTGCAACTGCAAATAAGAATACCTGATGGATCAACTTCTTGTGTAAATGAGTTCCAATATCAATGCTTGTCATATAAATGGATAGAAAAGAAAAGGAAGGAAAGAAAAAACTCATTTTTGGAAACAAACAACATAATTTTCTAGTGTAAATGATTTCCAATATAAATGCTTCTGCATTCTTAAATTTATGGCGTAAGGTGCTGGTCTTTATGGTTTTACAAGCTGAATTGTGTTGGGTTCATTTTACCATGATTATTTAGAATAACAATTTTTCAGGCATATCAGATTGTGGCATCCATTATGAAGAAGGTGTTGTGTCCTCTATTTTGGTATTGTTCATGCTCTGTTTCTGATGTACAAATAATGAAAAAATGCAGATAAAGTGAAGTTGCACTGTTGATAAGTATATTGTAACTACTGAGGTTGTTAACAACAGCAACGACAATTGTTAATGTAACTTCTTAGGTTGTTAATGACAAGTGTATTCTGAAAGTCGACAATGCTAATAGCGAGCACATATGTGAAGAATATACTATGCTTCCTTCATATAGGAGAAATATTTCTTAGCATCAGTTGTGGGAATGATCAGATCAAGAGTTATTAAATAAGGCACAAGTTATGAAGAGTAAAAAACAATTATAGCATCAATTGTGGGGAAAAAACAGCAACAATTTTTTTTTGAAGTTCACTTTGACATTTAATACAAGCACATTCACAGACCTTGTAGATGATGAAGGAGGTGAACACTTAATTAAATTCAATGGAGAAAGGGTGCATGTTTATGTAGAAGACAATGATGATGATTCCACAACGACAGTAAAGGAGGCTCCAAAAGAAGAGTTAGTGTAAGTTGAATTTGATGTGGAAAAATATGCTATGATGGAGGTAGGAGAAAGTTGAAATCATTAACATAGTGTCATTGTCATTGTCATTTTTCTGCAGGTTAGATGACATGTCTGAAGACTGGGAAGGAAATTCAGCGATGATGTTCAATGAAGATTTATCGTCGTTAGATTGTTCAGTGCAAATGAGGCCTATAAGCATACCTGAAATGAAATCTACAAAGTGGAAGGATGTTATAATTAGAGAGGGTCAAGTTCTTGCTAATACATGGACTCTTCGGGAAATATTATATAAGTGTAGCATTGACCATAATTTTTCATACAAGTATATGAAGAACAATAAGTAAAAGATCATTGTGAAGTGTATGGTTGAAGGATATCATACATGGTACTTAGGTGCATACTCCATGGGAGAACATCAAGATACAAGATTCCTGACTATATGAACACTTGAAGATGAGCACCAACATAATGCCCAAGATGACCTTATTGTTGCATATACAAAAGTATCAACTTTGACATCATCAATCATTGTTGACACATTGAGGGACAATATTGACAAGAGCTCTAATGATATTAGGAGAGATATTTATAGAGATTATGGTGTACATCTTAATTATTCTTAAGCTTATAGGGGGAAAGCAAAAGCGTTGAGGAAAATACATGGTTGCGAAGGATTCATATATCGACATTCATTAGATATGTGATAAGTTAATAGAGATTGATCCTGACACGGTTGCCTGATGCCAATTCTCAAGTACTGACAAATTTGAGAGGGTGTTCATTATTTATGGGTGCTCAATTAAAGGCTTCTTACAAGGGTGTCGTGGCATATTATATATAGATGGATGTCATCTAAGTGGTCCTTACAAGGGTACATTAGTGCCTGCTAATGCATTTGATACAAACGATCAAGTATTTCCCTTTGCGTATGCCATAGTTAGTTGGGAAACACATGATAAATGGACTTGGTTTCTTAGGATTTTGAAGGAAATAACTGGCACAAGGGATATCACTATCGTGTCCTATAGGAATCCTGGCATAATAAGTTCTGTTAGATATGTATTTAGAGGCAAGTAACATGCATTTTGTTATAGTTATGTGAAGGAGAATTTTAATGCTGTGTGTAAAGGTCAATAGAGGAAGGAAAGGACTAGTGCGAATAGCAAGTAGAATGTGTTAAAGATGCTTGATTTAATTGCCTATGCAAGGCATGAACATGAATTCAATGTTGCTTTTGGAAGACTTAAATCATTCTCTCCATTAGATTATTGGGTTGAGACCCAAGGAGATGTAGAAAAATTGGCACAATGCAAATTTCAGCACAAACGATGAGCTAAGATAACTATGAATGTTATCGAGTCATTTAATGCTTAGTTTGTGAAAGAGAGAAAGCATAATGCTGATGTTTTTATTCATAAGCATCAAGGAAAATTAGCAAAGAAGCTGATGCCTTGCAAAGATTAATAAAAAAATGGAAAAAAGATATTGGGCCAAATATTGAGTCGAAGATGATGGAAGAAGTTACACGGGCTGAAAATATGGAGGCTACATGTTATGGGGATGGTAAGGTTTTTGTTGAAAATATGTAATGCATTTGAAAGGCATGGCAAATGAGCGGGATACCTTACACTCATGCATGTGCAACAATAAAGCATATTCATGCTTCTTGTAGTTATATGTGCATGATTGCTATAAAGTGGTTGCCTAAGAGAAGATATATGTGACATTAATGAGGCTTCTAGTGACCCATGAAACCCCACGTCCAGAGGTACTGACCGTGACACAGATGATGACATAGACTTCACTACTTCCACCAATTACAAAAAGGCCACTCGGCAAGATGAAGCGAAACAGGATTGAGTCTCAGTATCAAAACAAACAGGTTTATCATTGTGAAAGATGCATGGTGGCTGCCGGGGTTGTTAATGCTAGCTGCCGGGGTTGTTAAATGGCCACTGGTGTAGTTGTTCATTATAGCTGTTGGGGTTGTTAATGACTGCTGGTATAGTTGTTCATGGTAGCTGTTGAGTTGTTAATGACAGCTAGGGTTGTCAATAATCAATATCAATAAATTGGACATCATCGTAGTATCACTCACATCTTAATGACCTAATCAAGTATGGCCACATAAATTTAAAAATGATATTATAAACAATAAAACTAGTTGTATAATTTACACCTAAGTAGCAATGAATTGACAAACTAAATGCATACAATTAAAAATGGAAAGGAACAACTAAATGTGTATACAAAACCAGCTACGTCACACTTTTTCTCTTGTTCAACCCCTCAAGTATGGACATGAATTTTTTACTATGTATATTTTCGGGGTTATTCACTAGCCACCATAATACCCCGTTCTTTAGTTGCTGAAGCTTAATCGGACTGTAATAATGCATTGTGTAATTGTCATCCCCTTTTATGGCATCCCACATTTGTATCCATAAAAGCACGTGAACACCACAAAAATAGCTACAATTACAAATTGTAGTTGATGAAAAAGGATGTCCAAAATGAATCTGAATTTGTAAATAAGACACGCATGAATCAGATTTTGCAAAAACCAATAGTTGAGACATATGCCGAAGATGTTTATAGTCAATACAATTAGAAGCCGAGTCCAAAAGTGTAAATGACTAATGTTTACGTACATATCATGTTGAACATAGACTTTAGCCTTAATCACTTCCTTGTCAATATTGTCCTCATGGTGAAACAATTATGGCTTAAGCTTTTGCAACATTTGGAAGAAACAATCTCTCTAAAGAAAGTAAACCAAAATCAGCAGTCAATAGAAATCACAATCAGCAATCAATACAAATCATTCAAACTCAATACAGCTCTATTTGCCATCTGTTGCTTTGGATCAGTCCCTCCTGTTGTTTTACTCTTCTTCTTTGTCCTTTGTTCTGCTGCTTCGTCTATTAATGAATCTAAGGCGTAAAACCTCATCATCTTGGTATATGGAGCATGTAGCAGAACCAATGGTCAAGAAAAAGAGCGGGACTAAAAATAAATTCACAATCTCCAATGTTATATCGAACATGTTCCGGGAAGATTTATATTTCATTTTCTTCCAAACTCCATTTTCTTGGATAGTCAACTATCTTGGGCATGAAGTGTGGAGTGAAGACATGTCTGGTGACTCTTAGATAGTCAACAAGTTTTTTACCATGTTCCTCGGTTTTAAGTGTCTGGAAACTAGTTGATCAAAAATCAAACTAAGAAATTGAATATTAAAAATTTACAAGGAATAGCACAAAATTAAACAACTTATTAGTCATATATGGATATGCATAAACAAAATATTATACTTGTTAACGCCCGTTTGTATTTTGGTCATTCATTCAACATAAATGGAGAATGGGTCTATCTCGAATTCATTCAATTTAAATGGAGAAAAGCCACAGCATTGGACACACATCGAACCTATCAGGTATTTCAGTCATTCACAACCATTCACAACCAAAGAGATAGCGCCACGCATGGGACTTGACGATGAGAAACCTGACGATTTGGTTCAAAGTGAGGATTGAGCTATGGAGTCACTTGATGGTTTCTTCCTCACCTTTCCTTCCCTTTTGACTACAACGTCGTTTTCTCGTCCAAAACTTTGCGGTCGTCGATATCTTCCTTTCTCCGTTGAAGCGAGGCAACAAATCGAACTTGCCACAAACAGGCTAGAAATCCTTACTGGTCTTGCTTCAAATGTTGTCTTCACTCCACAGTGCTGGTCCCAGCCTGGTGGTCCGCAATTTTGAAACAAAAATGAACCCTATTCTTAGTTTCTAATAATTTTGCAAACTAGTAGGCACAATTTGGTCTTTGCACAACTTGAATTAATCATAAAAAGGTCCCATGGAACCTGAGAATAAATATGGAAATCCTTGGGACATTTTCATCATTATTTGGATTAGTTGGGACCTGTGTTTAAATTTCCCTAAAATACATGAAATAAATAGAATTATTTGAATAATTTTACATTTTAAATAGCATCTAAAGAAGTTTCCAAATGATAAGCTTTACTTATCCTCAGAGAAAGAAGGTGGACAAGATTAACCCACCAAAAATTTGTCTTTGGTTGTATTTTAAAAGTCAAAATAATAAAAAAAAATGCATGAAATAATTAACATTATTTAAATAATTTTTCATTTTAAATAATATCTAAAGAAGTTTCTAAATGATAAGCTTTACTTATCCTCAAAAAAGAAGGGGAGAATATTAACCTAGGTAATTTGAGTGATGACTTTTTGTCGCCGCCACGCCAATGATACTTTTAGCGACAATCAATATGGTGGTGACTATTTGGCAACGACATGCCACCGTCAAAAGTCTTCCAGTGGTGACATTTCAATTTTTTTGTAGTGTAATTGATCATAGATTTCTTATAGCATAATCAAAGGTTTTGTTGTTTCTAAAGAAATTAAGCTCTTAAATAATTGTAACTCTATTTCATTTTAACTAAAATATTCTAAAAATCATACTTTAAATTAACTAAAAAATCATATAAATGTTATGAATATTATTATGTTGATGTCATATATCCCATAACCCCCATGATATCATATATCCCTAAAGTATCTTGTATAATCATGGAATTGATTTATCATGATATTGTAAAACTATACCTATAAATATAAGCATTACTTATGTACTACACATACTTCATATAGAGTGAATGAGAGCTCTTTTCCTCTTGCCCTAATTTTTCTTTCTTTCTCTTATCTTCTTTTTCGTTAAGTTATAACAATAAGAAAATTATACTAATTTAATTATTGGTCAAAACAACACTCATTTAAAAGATGAATTTTACCCCAAGCTTAAGTTGGTGTGGGATTAGGCATTGACCAGCCAAGTTAATTAATCTTATGATACATATAGGTGGCACATATTTAATCTTAATTATGAGATGATCTAAGCGAGACGACAAAAATTATAAATTATTCTTAATATAATGAAGCATGAAAATATGCAATTACATTTTCTAATTTTTGTGACAACTACTTTAGCTCATTTTCAAAAGATGGTTTTTCTTCTCCCAAGTTCAATTTGGTGTGGGATTAGGTAGTGACCGGCCTAGTTAATTAATCTTGTGATACATATATCAAATACATATTTTAATCTTAATTATGAGATTGTCTAAGCGAGATGACATTATATATGATATGACCAAAAAGATAAATTATTCTTTAATAGAATTAATGAAATAATATCCAATGACATTTTCTTAACAAAAATAAAGAGAAGGATATAGAATATGGCCCCTGTCGTCTTCATATGAACAACTTGTAATATAATTTATAGATTGATCATAGACCGGAAGTTGATAGTCATCTTTGAAATATTAATTATTATTAAGAATAAGCCATTAAGAATATATAATTTAAACAATGAAAACCAAATTCTATATTGACGAAACTGTTTGTTATATATGAATTAAAATAAATTTAAATTCAATGTTATAAATCTCATTTGCTGGAGGCATTTCATCTACGGGACTTGAGAGTGGAGAAGGTGGGAAAGGCCAAATCACAAAGCTATGTCGTTGCCACTGCACATAAACTGGTTTGGTTCTTAATTCCATGAATCTCCTCCTATCTTCTTCTCCTCCTCCTCCTCCTCTACAAGTCTCTTCATTTCTCTACACTGAAGAACATTTTTTTTATATTGTCGCCAGAAATTTCTAAATCTATATATTCATCTTCTTCATTGGAATTTTTTTTTTTCAATCATGTAGCTCGCAAAACCGATCTTGCTTCACATAAACCAGTAAGTCTTACTGATCTGTACATAATTTCATTTTTTTGTATTACATTTTATTATTTTGGTGAACTATGAAAAATCAATTATATTATTTTCATTTATTTTTATATACTTTTAAAAAATTACTTATATATATAGTGACATATCATGTAACCTTATATTAAAAGTTTATTTCGTAGTCAAAATAATTTATGGTGATAATCAAACTTTAGTAGTGAAATTTAGACTTGAATCATTAATTAGGTTTTGATATATTGGTCGCGCTCAATGCTAGGTACTCACCCTACCATGATTCAATTTGATACGAGTGCCTAACCAAGTTTGTTTCTAGGGTGGGTTGTTGAATCAACATACTGGACTGTTGGTTCATGAACCGGTCGACAACGGTTCAAAGGTCATTCATTTAGATCAATGTCAAATCAATAATTTAAAATAATATACAACAACAGCAGCAAAGACCTTATCCTATTAGACAGGGTTGGCTATATGGATCACATAATGCCATTTTGCCTTGGTTAAAATCCAAATCCTTGGATATATAGTTAATTAAGATGACTTACTCAATAACCTTATTGAGTGTACCGTCCTCTTGGATCTTCCTCTAACCTTTTTAATTAGAAACCAAACAGGTTGAACTATCTTTCCTACTGGTGCATTGATTGGCCATCTCTGTGCAAGTCCAAACTAATGAAATGGTTTTCTACTATTTTCCTTCAATAGGTGACAGTCCAACCCTATTTTAGGTAACTTACTGGTGCATTCATCTTTCTTTTGTGCAATTGAAATTTTTTTTATGTCCCACCCATCTTTCTCATGTCCAAATTAATCCCTAATATGTAAATTACTTTCTTCACTATGCAAATTTTCTTCCCTGATGTGAAACAATGAACTAATGTGTTATATAAAATGTAATATGAAAAAAATGAGATAATTAAAAAAACCATATATAGCATCTATCAGATATATTGATAAACGTAAGAATAAATTATTTATAAAATAATAAAATTATAAGAGTAAAAATAAATAGAGAAAAGTACCTAAAATTTTGCAACCTTTACATGCCTGTAACAGACGTTTTCTTTCTAAGTTCTGAAAAAGGCATACGCTTATTGTCATTATTCAATGAAAAAGGCCTGCATTATTAATTCTAACTACCGTGCCACTTTAATAACAACTTGTCATTTAATGGGTTCGTTTGGTAAAGCGGTGGAGAAGTACTTTTACTATTTACGAAGTAAATGTGTGAATGAGATTATCTCGTTTTGTAGAAAAATACTTTTGAATGTGCTTTTGGGTGTTCA
Organism: Vachellia pachyceras; assembly: GCA_025593235.1. Taxonomy (NCBI): domain Eukaryota; kingdom Viridiplantae; phylum Streptophyta; class Magnoliopsida; order Fabales; family Fabaceae; genus Vachellia; species Vachellia pachyceras. Next base: position 12,412 of record JANTPZ010001499.1, on the reverse strand, counting down.
GAAGCTTTTCCAAACACCCCCAATATATATTTAAAAGAGACCGGCACTTGATTAGTGATCTTCAAAACATTAATTATTCATAAGAATAAGTCATTGAGTATATACAAGTTAAAGAACAAGAACTGAATTATTGACGGAAACGTTTGTTATGAATTAAAACAAAGTTATAAATTCAGTGTTATAAATCTCATTTACTGAAGTCATATCTCATTCACGGCACTAGGGGGAAGACCAAATCACACAGTGAATTGGTTGCAGCTGCTGCATAAGCTGGTTTGATTCTCAGTCCCATAAATCTTCTTCTTCATCTTTGCAAGTAATGATCTCTGTTATGAATAACATATTCTATATTGGTTTCAGAAATTTCTAAATCTATTTGTCTTCTTCAGTGGAAAAACCCTTCAACATGGAGTTCACATAATCGAGAAGTGGCTTCATGTATACAAAAACCAGTAAGTCTTACTGATGATCTGCACAAAGTTTCTTTGGATCCTGTGTGTGTTATATTTTAATTGATTGTGATGAATAGCCTCGCGAATCATATATTAAATATGTGTGTGAATAGGAATTAGGGAATTGAAGGGTAGTTATGTTATTTTGTTTTTTAAAATTAATGAGAACCCAAGCCTTTCATAGCCATCATATTCATCTGTTTTTCCAAATATGAACGGCCTCATCTCATCATCTTCCATCTTAGAACGACGAGCTCTTCTACAGCCATCAGCCATCTCATCTAGATCTCCATCCAGCCATATTTAGTCGATCTAGCAACCTCCACCAACCAGCCCTTGTCAACGTCACTCATGTTATATTCAGCATGGAAACATCAGTGGATATTCTAACTTCTCAGCAACGTTGTACTCATCCTGGTGGCAGTAACACCTGCAAATAAACAATTAATCCGAATCGCGTCCGAGGACACTGTCCTTAAGAGCTATTCCGCGACAACCGGCAAATAAGTTGCGGCACTCCCCAGGATTAAACGGATTCTTACCTGCAAGGACAAGGTGAATAGAACTAGTGAAAGGTAATAAAACTCAGCAAGGTAGAGAACTAGAGGAGGGAAGAATGATGCTCGAAAGCTCAAGAACCGCACTTAGAACTTCGACCCCATGCCCTTTTACAGGCTGCAAATCATCATGACATAAGGCACTCTTAAATACATTTAATGGCAATTAACTCATCCATTAATGCACCTAATGACAATTAAATGGGTGGTTAATTATCATTAACACACTTAATGATAATTAAAAGACGTCGGTTAAAAATAACAAAAACCCATAATTGTTATTAAAGTGACGAATTAATTAGATGGATATTTTCTATAAAGAGTGCCAAGTATCGCAATTAACCTACGCACAAAAGGGTGGGGAAAACACCGGATTTGTCTCCAGTGGCCCTTTGTCGTATATTAAAATACTCATTCTCTTAATCAATTTACTAATCCAAGATCACATTATAGTATATTCACTTGGACTCCAACAATCCTAAATAATGTGGGACTCTTCCTTTTGACATACCCACACAATATTTACAACAACTCATACTCTCCATCTATCTTTCTCTTCTACCCTTCTCTACATCCTCCTCCGCCTTCATAATGACCCAGATCTTCCACCTCGGATTCGATTTTTTGCAGTTTTTATACTTTCAAATTTTTTAATAACAAACGGGGTAACCTGCCTAACCCAGCTAGTTGCCAGGGTTGTTATCGGTTAGAACTGATCTAGTCCGATTTACTCTAGTTCAACTTTTTCCCAGTTTAAGAGGTAAATCAGATAAGATAAATGGCATGTTTACTGATTTCTTGTCTAACATAATGGTCGGTTCTGATTTTTTGAACATTGGGTTAAATACATAAATCAATATGTGCAAAATAAATAAATACATAAATCTAGTTAAACAGTGCGTGCTGCCGAATTTGCCAATTAGGTCTCTCTCTGTCATTTCTCTTCTAAAGGAAAAATATGTAGTATTATGAATAGTTTTCCAGGGCCAATGTATCTATAATTTAACAAGGGCGTGTATGTAATTTTCATTTCTTAGACTATTCTTTCATTTTTTTTCAAAAAAATAATGTTTTTTAAATAAAAAAGCCCAGTTGTCCTTAGAAGCAGGTTGACATGCAAGCTGGGATGGTCTATAACGAAGAAAAGGAAAATCGGTATGAGACCTTAAGAAATAAATGTAGTAAGGAAACAAGTTTCAACAATAGGTAAACAATATGAATATATTGTCATTTCTCACACTAAATAATTATCCAAAATAATTTAATGAGCAATATATTTTTTTTACTTTTTATGCAAGCTTATAGTTAATGACTTTATTTTTAATTCCAGTCCATCACTTTTTATGACCATTGAATTAGACACATAACCATAAAATAAAAAAGTGAAGATATTAATTATAGTAGAGTCATTAAAACAATGAGTGAATTGGTTTAATTTGTCAGTTAGTGAGTTGAGGTTTTATTTAAAAACATATTTGAATAGAGTGAAACAATGTTAGCATAACGGTGAGTTAAAATGAGTTACTTATTATGGGCTTGTTTGGATTAATTGTGAAAATTACATTTTTAACATGATTTACGGTCTACAAGATAAGTATGTGAAAGGGATTGTATGAACGTGCTTTTGCAAAGCTCTGGCAAAAAAACCATAAGGTTGATACATTTAAGTGGTCTTGATATTGAAAAGTCAATTCAAATAAGCACTTAACCATTGAGTTAAAACATACGGGGACAATATTGATCACATGGATATGCATTGTTTAATTTTTTTACCTGAATGGCGCATGCTTATGGAACCTTTTATGCCATTGGATTGTGTTGAAAAGACCTATGTGAATCATATATTTTAAATTTAAATATATTTTAAATTTAAAGAGTTAATATAATTTTTGGTCCATTATATTTATTATTATTTTGGTTTGATCCCTCAAGTTTAAAATCAATTATTTTGGTCTATTAAGTTTTATTTATTTAAAATATTAGTCCCTATAATCTAATAAAAATCTGAACCATTTTCCTCTTAAGGGATTAAAACCAATGTTTTTGAACTTGATTGATCAAAATCAAAATAACAGCAAAGTTGATAAATTAAAGATTATGTCAAACCAAATTTAAATCTTACATATGTAGCTCGTTGGGTTATATATAAATCTTAATTTGACTATCATAGAATTAAATTGTCCGGTCATGTCTTTCAAGAAATTAAAGTACCTCGAGTGAAGATGTAAGGCCAAATTGCAAGCATCATTGGTGCTTAGCAAGATACTACATATATTGGTTTGTTCTAAAACGTCCATAATCGTGTTCAGAAAATGGCCCAAAAACATATTTTTAAATTATCAATGATTATCTTTTGACTGAGTAAGGTTTTTTTGTTATCGTTGCCAGCAATTTCAAAAGTGATTCATCTGCTTCCCTAAAAGTCTTCTTCAGCATTGTAGCACTCAGTAATCAAGCAGCTTCTATATAAAGTAAGGCTTACTCATCTGCACATTCTCATAATGTTTTTAAATTAAACTGCAGAGTTGAAATATGAAATGACTCAGATGTTCGTATATCTTGCATTTGGAGTGATTAATACATATTCTATCAATCTACATATCCTTTGGCTTCTAGATAGACGGTAGGCTTCCCGTATATTTTCTAGCATATTTTAGAGTATACATATATAGATTAATGTAGTGATCTCCTCAAATAAGTTTCCTTTTGCTTTATTAATTTGTTGTCATATATCTGGGTCCCAATACTTCATGGTTATTTAACTCCTTCTATTTCATGATGCCAAAGTCAATTTCTTCTATTTAATTAATGTTATAAAATGAAATTATCATGCATTGATCCCCTTTATAATAATTCTTTGGTCCCTAGAGTTCTAACTACACATCTGCCGGCATTTTTAAGCTATGGGCAATGGGGTCATTTCCAACAAAATTAATGTCAAAGAAGTTCCAAGGGACTTGTACATATATTAAAGGTCATTTGTACCATTCTCACGTATTTGACTTCCTCTTTTTCTTATAAAATAATTTTTACATATTCTTCTCTTATATGTAAAGCATTTGACATAGATTCCGTTGAAATAGCATTCTACTCATCTTATTACATTTTAAAATACATATGATTATATATAATAGAAATGGCTGCAAGAGAATGAAATGCTTACTTGAAAATTTATTAACATTAAATTGAGAAATTCCCCCAATTCATCCCTTACTTACGATGAGCCTGTTGAACAAGTTAATTGTCCTATAGTAGTAAACAGGCAAAATTGGCTAAAGATGCATTCATTGTCCTGAGCAAGTTAATTTCCGCAGGAAATTTTCATGAAAAACCACGTGTGCCTCAAATTTGTCATTTTTTTTTTCTAATCATACATCCGAAGCCAAATTAGTGTTTATTTCTCTATAAATATAATTCTATTTCCCACTGCAGTTTTTGCAGGCAGATGGAATCAGTGGATAAAATCCCTGTTATCAGAAAATTAACAGGTAAAGTTTCAGACTTTCTCGAGAAAACAATAGAGGAACAATTTCTGAACTATTTCCAGTATGGATTAAAAGTTGAAAAGCTGAAGAAATCTGTTGAGAATCTCGAGCGAAGAAGAAACAAGTTGAAGCATCTGGTTGTTGGTGAATATTTAAATGGCAAAGATACTGCACCAGACGTTCTGAAATGGTTAGATGATGTGGATGACATAATAACTAAGTTTGAAGAGCTCTGGCAAGATAAACGCCTCCCATATACTGTGTGTTCCAAAGGTTATATGCCTAAACCAGGGATGAGGTATCGTTTGGCCAAAAAAACTTATAGACTGGCAAAGGATGTCGACGATCTTCACAAAACTTCATTCTCTGATGGACTTTCTTCTGGCGTACGGCCAATGTCGATAGATTTCCTCTTAGCTGTTGTCAATTTTGAAAGTTTTAACTCGAGAAAACAAGTAACAGAAGATATTGCCAACTTGTTGAAAGATGCCACCGCTAAAATGGTTGGGGTGTACGGAACAGGAGGTGTGGGTAAAACCACTTTAGTCAAGGAAGTGGCTGGCGAAGCTTTGAGAGATAAGTTGTTTAATGCGGTTCTCTTTGTAACCGTGACTAGAAATCCAGACATAATGCAGATTCAAGGTCAACTAGCTGATCAATTGGGTGCGAGGTTAGATCAAGAAACTGAGATTGGAAGGGCAAGTCGCTTAAGAGATATATTTAAGAAGGAGAAGAAGAATACTCTTGTGATTCTTGATGATGTATGGGATGAACTAGACTTGAACAAGTTGGGGATACCTGTAGATGATGCCAATCATAGTTCAGGTAATGCAAATGGTGAGTCTAGTTCAGGTAATGCAAATGGTGAGTCTAGTTCAGGTAATGCAAATGGTGAGTCTAGTTCAGGTAATGCAAATGGCGAGTCTAGTTCAGGTAACGCAAATGGTGAGTCTAAAATGCTCAAGATTTTGTTGACTTCTAGAAGTAAAGAAGTAGTGTGTGATAAAATGCACGTGAAAGAAAATTCGGCTTTCCCAATAAAAGTGTTGGAGGACCAGGAGGCTGAGGCTTTGTTCAAGAAGATGGTAGAAAAGGATGATAAAGCTCTTGATAAGTTTGGACCATTAGCAACTAAGATTTCCAAACATTGTGGTGGGTTACCTATAGTAATTGTCACAATTGGAAAGACACTAAGGACCAAGAGCTACTCACAGTGGGAAGAGACGCTTGGTCAACTTCAACGAAAAGAATTCACTGAGGTGGCAGAATGTGTGGATTTCTCAACAAGAGTGAGCTTTAAATATCTAGAAAATGAAGAGCTCAAGTCCACTTTCTTACTCTGTGCACAGCTAGGTTACCATCCCTTGATTATGGACTTGGTGAAGCACTGCATTGGGGTAGGTATATTTGAAGGGTTTCTTACAATCAAGGAGACTCGTGAAAAAGTACTCAGATTGATTAAAAAGCTCAAAGGATCAAGTTTGTTGTTAGACAGTTATTCCAATGATCGTTTCAACATGCACGATATGATTCGTGAGACTGCCTTATCAATAGCATCCAAGGAGCGACATGTTTTCACCATGGAAAATGGGGAACTAAAAGAGTGGCCTCATGAAAATGAATTTAAGAAGTATAATGGTATATCTATTCGCAACTGTCAAATCAATGATGAGCTTTCAGATTCTGTAAGTTGTCCTAGACTCAAAAGTTTCCACGTTGATAATCTTGATCGTTCTTTCAATATACCAAAGGGCTTTTTTAATCGAGCTACGCAACTTAGAGCATTGAAATTAACTAGTCTTGATGTGTCAAACTTATGTGCTTCAATTGGATGCTTAACAAACTTGAGAATGCTTTGTTTAGAGAAATGCAAGTTACTATGTGGCATATCCTTCATAAAAGATCTAGAGAAATTGAGAATTCTTAGCCTCGCAGGATCTAAAATTAAAAATCTACCAACTGAATTAGGCCAATTACACAAGTTGCAATTGCTTGATATCAGCAATTGCTGGGAACTTAGAAAGGTTCCGCCTAAATCATTTTCAAATTTGATTAGCTTGGAAGAATTGTATATGAGAAATAGTGTGAAGTGGGATAGTGAAGAAAAACTAGCTGAGTTGAGGCAGTTGTATCGATTGAAGAATCTTGATATAAGCTTTCCAAGTGTTGCATTTCTACCAAGGAACTTGTTCCTCAACAAGTTGGATAGCTACAAGATTGTTATTGGAGATATTGAAAGGCCTTTGCGGGAGGATTTCAAGATGCCAGGTAAGCAAGGATGGATATCTATTTTAGGAATATCTATTTTATATAGGTTTATCATTATTTGTTTAATTACAAAATCATATTGAACGCAATCTATTTTTAAAATAATAGTAAGATCACAAAAATCAACCATATGCTACATCTATTTCAGTAAACAATTTGTCGTGCATTACGAAAATTACATCTTATTTGATGCTAATTATATTTCTTAAGTGTTTTATGATTTTGTCTTTCACTATGCCACAGGGAAGGATGAAGCAACAAGATTTTTGGCATTGCAGATAATAGAACGCAATGCCGTCATTCACCATCAAGAGGTTGTGAAGATTTTGTTGAGAGGAGTAGAAAAGATGTTATTGGCGCAGCTCAATGGTGTTGAAAATATTTTCTGTGAGTTGAATTTGGAAGGATTTCCGTGTTTGAAGGAATTGTTCATCGTAGATAACTCTGATATTAAATGCATCATTGATCCAAAGGAGTTTCTAAATCATAATGATGTTTTCCCTATTCTAGAATCACTTTGTCTCTACAGGGCATTCAGCATGAAGAAAATAATAAGCCATAGTACTAATCTTAGTGGCACCTCCTTCTCGAGACTAAGAGTTGTCAAGATCCTGGGTTGTTACAAATTGGAATATGTCTTCTCCCATTCTATGGTTGAGCTCCTTATAAACTTAGAAACAATTGACATTTCCGTGTGTCAATCTATGAAGACTATTGTGCCTAAGGAAGAGCCAGATAAGAAGATTAAGTTTTCAAAATTACGCTCGCTAGTATTCGATGATTTGAAGAATTTTTCTGGAGTATATTCCAATGATCAGGGTCCAAATGATGACAATATTATTCTCATAAATGGACAGGTACGCCTCTTTAACCATATTACTCTTCAACTATCTTGTATTGGTCTTCGTCAAATTTTCGAAATATTCAAGGTCTATCGTTTCTGGCATCCTCCAATTTCAACCATCTTGTATCAACTTTTGAAAACCATTGAGCTGCTCCTAAGGCATGTAGGAATGTTTTTGTAGGTTGAGATTCCGAACTTAGAGATCTTGGATCTGTATTTGCTGCACATGAAGGAGATAAGCAGGCAATCTCTGCCCTTGCAAAATTTGACTAAACTGAATGTACTAAGGTGTACTGGTATACAACATTTGTTTTCATTCTCCATGGCTAAGAGTATGAAGAAACTCAAAGTATTGTCTGTAGGCGGATGTGAAGAGATGGAGAGAATATTTAAATATGAGGGTGAAGATATGCAGGAAGCAAGGGTAAGTTGGCATAATAAATTGGATTTGGTACTTGATACTACCTCTAGTTATTAGCGTAAGGGATAGATAATTAATTTGGAGAGGTTAAAGAATCAAGCTAAGTTAGTTATTGATGACAAACATGAGTTAGATTTCCTAAAATACCCATGTCATCATGACTATTCTTGGATGCAAAACTCGTTGGCGTGTGCAATAAATGTGACACTGGGAAAGCATAAATTTGAGAGACAAAGTAAATTAAGATCTTACATTTATGACCCAATCCATTTCTAACTAACTTTTATATTAAAAATCAGATGTAATATGTTATTCTACATTTAGTTTAGTTTGCCTTTACAAAGTTCGATCCACTAGCTAGGGAATGAGATATTGTCAATGCAATATACTAAAAAGGGATAGCTAACGATATATTGAATTTATATCCTAATGCTTAATTTAATTAATTTGCCATGCAGAAAGTTAGTGTGTTGCCTAAGTTGGAAGAAATCAATCTCAATGTTTTGGATCGGTTGACAACTATATGGCCTACAGAATCCAGTGCAGGATCATTTGCCAATCTGAATTCTATGTTTATCAGAGGGTGCGGCCAACTTGTGACAGTGCTTCCAAGTCACATGGTGGGAAGATTTGGTAGGTTAGAGAGCTTGAGGGTTGTTAATTGTGATTTAGTGGAACAGATCTTTGATCTCGATGGTGCTAAGAAACCCAGCGTTGGAGATGAAATTCACTTGCAAATTCTTCAAATATGTAATCTCGAAAAACTTAAGAATATATGGAAAGGAGATCCTGAAGGAATTATCAACTTGGAAAGGTTGTATAGTATAGAGGTTACTAACTGTTATGAATTGGAATATTTATTCCCGGCATCAACGGCCAAAGGTGTTCAAAAATTGGATTCCCTTTCTGTTTCACAGTGCCCTCATTTGGAAGAGATTGCACGTAATGGAGATCATGAAGGATTAAATATGGAAAACATTGAGTTTCCTCAAGTATCAGTTGTGAAGATAAAAAGTCTCCCAAAACTGAAGCGTTTTTTCAAGGGGCCAACATTGAAAAAGCTATCAGTGTTTGATTGTGCGCAGCTGCTGCAAACATTCAAAACAGGAACCCAGAATTCAGAAGAAGGGTCAATCTTGTCAAAAGAGGTATAAACAATACTTGGTGCGTGCATTGATATGGTGCAACATACATAGAAGGAAACTTGTTTTCTGTTCTTTGCTTGATTAATTTATATTTGTTCCATATGTGTGTAGGTAATACCCAACTTGGAAACCTTGGAAATGAACGAGAAGGAAGTAGAGATGCAAAAGACTTACATTAAAAACTATCTCTTCAACCATTTGAAAAACTTTAAGTTCGTTTCATGTGATTCAATTGAAATCCTCAATCAGTTTCTCTACAGAATGCCTTATTTGGAAAGGCTGACATTGTTTGACTGTCACCTCAGAGAACTAATACCTACACTAGAAAACAAGGGCAATCGAAACTCGGAGGCCAAAGTAAACATTGGTAATTTTCCTCAGCTGAAATATTTGAAGATTGAGAATTTGTATGCTCTTGCGAATATAGGATTCGAAAGCGGCCCAATTCTCCAATACTTCTTAGAACACCTGTATATAAGAAATTGTGAAGAACTCATTAATTTAGGTCCTTCCTCAGTGACTCTCACTCACTTGACAACTCTTGAAGTACATTCTTGTGAGAGAATGACAAATTTGATGGGATTTTCAACAGCAAAAAGCTTGGCTCAACTCGTGTCCTTGAAGGTGATTGGATGTGAAGGGTTAGAGCAAATTGTAGCAAGACAGAATAATGACGAAATCGAAATAACATCCCGACACGAGATTGTTTTTAGCAAATTGATGACTCTAGAACTTGATTGTATACATAACCTCTTGTGTTTCTGCAGCGTTGAGATCCATGAGTTCCCATCTCTCGAAAAATTAACATTGAATGATTGCCCAAGCATGACAAAGTTCTGTGATAAATCCTGTACTGCTCCAAATCTGGAAGTGATTGAGATTGACGGAAAAGAAGAGAAATGGTCTTGGAAAGGGGATTTGAATGATATAATACTGAAGATGAACGAGGGTTTGGTACGTACTAATTGTTTTTATCATATTTTTATACTTTACATTAATACACTAGTTTTAATATTATTATACAACAAATTAGCCTGTTTATATCTAAATTAAATGTGCACTGCATTAATTGAGTCTGCAGAAAATCAATAGTCTCACTTTAAGCCATTTAAATTATTTTAATTTTGAAACATATAGTTTGAACGGTTGAAATAGGAGATTTTCAACTTATGATTTTTAAAATATTTTTACAAAATAAAAAATAATAGTTTAGAAACACAGGCACGGAGAATTGATGAATGTGTGAGCTGAAGAATGGTTATCTTTTTTTGGTGTCCTTTTTTCTTTCTAGAGTATCCTCCAAGTGGGCAAATCCCCGAGTGGAAATTCGAACCCTGGTCTGTCTTATTACAATCCTATGCAGATTTTCCTGACTTGTATCACAGCCACAAAAATTTCATTCTCATTTGATGTTTAACCTTTGGTAATATGTCATTAGTTGGGATGCCTCTGTCTGTGGGTTTCTCTCTTATAGGATTCTTTCAAGATGGCTGATATCACACTTAAACGATAATGATTTGGCTTATAATAGATCAAAATGAAAACAAAGTAAAAAAAAAAAAAAGGAAAAGGGTGAAAAATATATATATAAAAAATGTCATACATGTCATGTATATTCTTGAGTAATAATACTTATACGTATAAAATAAATGTCTTACATCTTAATTGTCTCGAAACAACATGGGAGAGGAGTATGCCATGTTTACAAGGTTATAGCATTTGTCCTGTATGCTTTTAATTAGTAATAGTATGATGCAAGAATGTATTGCATGCCGTTGACTCTTATCTCATAATCAATAATAAGAGTAGTTTCAGATAATTATTACGTCAAATTATCATTAATTAATTTCTTATTCTTACATTCTTGTTTTAATTTTTCTCTTTTACAGCGTCCCAAACGTCTATCCCTTTCCAATGATGCCGAGCTAGCAGCCAAATGGAAACTGGGTGATATTCATCTCTGTGTGAACTTGAGAATATTGGTGGTGGAGAATTGTGAGTTTCTACCAACGATAATTCCATCTCATATGCTTGCTTGCTTACGGTTCTTGTACAAGTTGGAGATTCGAAGGTGTAGTTCAGTGGAGGCAATATTTGAAGTGGAGGACAATGAGAATGTAAAAATCTACTGGTTGACGACAATGATTTTAGATAATTTGCCAAATATGAAGAATGTGTGGAGCAAGAATCCTGAAGGTATCCTTAGCTTTCATCGTCTTGAACAAGTGGAGATTACTGATTGTCATTGTGTGGAAACCCTCTTTCCAACAGCTTCTATCACACCACGCATTAAAAGACTCACAATAACAAATTGTGGATCACTTGAGCATATTGTTGGGAAGTTTGAAGCTTATGAAGAAGGAGCAAATGTTGAAGAGTTTAAGTCGCGATATTTGAAGTATCTGATTCTAGGCAATTTGCCTAAGCTCAAGTTTGGCAACATAAAACTGCGATGCCCTCTTTTAAAATTTCAAAATGTTTATGACTGCGGCTTCCAACCAGAAAATGCTGAGGTTCGGATTTGCTCTTCCTCCTCTGTGCTTGAGGTTCGGCGGTGAAATAATTTTGATTCTTTTAAATTATAAAAAAAACTAGACAGATCGTTTAATCAAACGTGGAATTGTACAAGGGTCAACTGTCAGTTAAAAAAAATAAGGTGATTAATAAATATTACTGCCGGTTCTTAATACAATAGTCATCTGATTTTTTTTTAAAGATTTAGGAACATAATTAACTGATATACTTATCATTTTTCTCTAAAATTATTTTTCCTTACTTGTAGACTAATATATAATGTAATGATTTTTTTCCAATCATATATAATTTAATGATACGTATAAATGATACAGAATAAATATTATAATTGAGTAATTTTTTTTTGTAATATCTCCAAAAAAAAATCAAGTGGCAAGAACAAGGAGTAAATATTTTAAGTATTGAATACTTATTTTTTTAAACCTTGTTGAGCTGAAGAGTTGAGGAATCACAACACTGTATGTAGGAGCAAGTAGAAGCAAAAGCTCAACTTACTGACACTTTGATTAACGGTCAAGCAAGGGGGAGGCAGCTAATGGACATCAAACCAAAAGTGAAAGATTGCCATTCAGTCCCCTCTCATAATATATCTAAGGTAATATTGCTCCTCTTCATGGCCTCACAGTTAAAATTACTGTCTTCATTTTAAATTCTGTGTTTTTAGGGTGAGGCGGACCCTAATTGTTTGACAGAGAGCCCTAAAGC
>JANTPZ010001498.1:0-27148 GCA_025593235.1 Vachellia pachyceras | reverse complement strand
AGTTTAGAAACTGTAGCACCCCTCCACCACAACCAATGCAGGCCTAATGATAATGGCCAAATAAAAATATAATAGAATTTTAATTCTGTAAAAAAAATAGAGGAGTGAGACTTTTAACGGTAGAACTTTGTATGCAAGAATCTCAACAAATTCTCCAATACTGAACCTCATATGGAGAGGACTTGAGCTCTCAACAGAAATTGAATTTGTAGACTAATCCTAGGGAATATTTACTCTATCCAGTATTTGTTAGTTTCAATAATAGGTAGTCAGAACTGACACTGAAATCCTAAAATCCAGCAATGTAAATGCTTATAGATCATGGAGATGATTGGTCCCCTACTTTCTCATATTGAGCCATGGTTCTCCAACTCCCGTCCATGTTGTGTGAATCTACCACTATCTGATAATATCATCTTTGTTTATTTGTAGCCAACTAATTTACTTTATAATTCATCAAACTCTTTAAGGTTCAAAAACTTGGAAAAAAGAATTTAATTTTGAAAAGGCAGAAAATACTATTAGCTATTCAAACAGTGGCTGTGAATTATATTCTTGGAAGTTATATAAGTGTAGTTCAAGTTTCATAACTCATAAGTGCTATCAATACTGCGTTCTGCAGTTATTGTAACTTTGGTGAATTTGTGAATTCACTATAACGTTTGAAAGCGTTAAATTTCCATCTTAGACCATGGTTTTTACACTTAGTTTATTAATGTTAGTCATTATGCTCTACTTTGTTGGAGGTTGTCAAGGATGAAATGTTCACATGAGCTGCGAAACATCTAAACGCTTAAAAGATCCATGCCTGAATGAAGCGAGGCATTACATTGAAATAATGTGATATATAGAGTACAAACAGTGTGTGTGTATCATTGAAATAATGTTTATATGTGAGCAAATCACAAACAAAAATCTTTTTTTTGAAAATGGTTTTTTTAAGATCTAAAATGCACTAAAGTTTAACAAAGTATTTGAAGGCATAAAAGAACAATCTAAATATTTTATATAGAAATATTATCTTGTACAAATTTTTAAGTGTAAAACTTTTCTATCTTTTATTATATTTTAAGTTTAGGCCTTTTCCTGTATTTTTACTGGAATATTTTCTTAACTAATCTAATAATTCAAATTTTAAAATTTACTATTTTTTATTAGACAACTTTCCCATAGAGGAAGAGGAAAACAAGGGGATTTAGTAAGTTGGCAAAGAGACGGGGAGGAGAAAACAATTGTAATTGTAAAGAAAACAAGTTGTGTGAACAAAATATTTTTTGTTCTTATTATTAGAATGCTTACAAAAGTATCTAAAGAGATAGATAGAGATAGAGAGAGAACAAGCCTAGTACAATATACCTTAATTGTATTCTATACTTTATACAATGAGTACAATCTTAAGAGCCATTTGAACGCTCACCGTCATGTTGAGTATCAATGTTGATCACTCCCAACTTGTTACTAATATCTCATTGTTCCTAAATTCCTTGTCATCAAATTCCATGGCTAACATTCTATTAAGGTTTTTTTTTGTCAAAATCATTCTATTAAGGTTATTAACACCTCTTTCATGATTTCTTGTTAGTATGATGTCATCTACATATACTATCAAGATTGAAATTTTCCCTTCATCTATGTTCCTAATAAGCATTAGGCTTGTTTGGATAGCCCGTTTGGGTATCCAAAAGTCATTCCTGCACTTACCGAGACAAAATTCCTCTCACATATTTACCTTGGAATCTGTGTCCGTTCTCCCAACGGACTTGCCAAACAAGCCCATTATGTGGTTTGTTTGATGCTTTGCCTACCCTATCCATGACACCGGCAATAAATTATTCTTGAGAATATAAAACACTATGCAGCACAACATACTAATTGTGACAGAACCAATTCCATAAACCCTAGAAGACTACCCATTAGCAACAATGTTTGGCAATCATGTTTGGAATTACGTTTGTGCAAGGCGAGATAAAACTCGTCTCACATACTTACCTTGGCTTGTGTGAAATCATTCTCCCAATGGATTCCTAAACACACACTATGACATTAAGATTGAGTTTACAAGTTTCTTAGACTGTCAAATAAATTTTTGCTACTAGTCATGTGGTCATTCAACCGAGTCAACATTCCAAACATTTGGATTTTGAACTCTTGTTATGATTTATATCTGTACTAACCGTATTAATAGCCACTGCACTGCCTATTTGAGCTTGCAAATCATATTTTTGAAGCGGTTTTCATAACAATCAGCCTCATCCTTGCTAAATGGTTCCTTGATCTGAAGCTGCTTCCCTTAGTCATTGAAAAACCTTTATCATCATTTATCTGCTTAAATTTAGAGGATGATGACTCACCATGGATTTTCCAACTACTATCATGAGTGCGACCACTTCAATTATAGTGCTCACACTACCACTCCCCCTACTTATTTGCTCTCTAATTAGGGAATTGACTATGTCTAACTACTAAAGTAGAGCTCTAAGATGATTGTTAAGATGTGCGAGAGGTTGAATTAATTGTTTATGACTTTTGTTGATAATTGCATATGTTTTATAGATAGATTAGGAAAATTAAACATTGAAGCGCAAGGCGTATCCTTGATTTTTAGGTATGGCAAGGAAAACTTATCAATAAATGCAGAAGGATAAAACCAGTTATGCTAATGTGGAGGTTTATTGATAATTTGAGGAGAGATTTATCGTTAAATAAGGTTGGCAAGGGAAAAACTTACTTAGACTTCATTTTTATCAATAAGCCGGTGAAGATTTTATCACCAATGTTATGAGCACAAGTCCCCAAAATGCTAGCCTGTTAAGTGCGACTTTAATGGGTACCTGATGTAGCCCAAACGGAATGATATAAATCCATATGTGAATTTATATTAAATATCCAGATAGTTGGAAGAAAGAGATTCACGGCAGGAATAAAGCTAAGCTCAGAAAATAAGCTACTGGATAGGATAAAAACTAAACAAACACTCTAACAGAGCTCATGGACAGATTTCATTCTCACAGCATAAAGAAAAAAATGATGAAGAAAGATGAACTTCCTCCTTCCCAACCTGGTGTTCGAGAGACCAAGGCTCTCCATCACAAAACCACAACCTGCTTAAGCCCTACACCACACCCCTCTGGAGAGAGATATATAAATCACACAACCCTCTCCCTCCCTCCCTCCCTCTCTGACACACACTCCTTAAGCTTGATCCACTAATTTCTAAGAGGAGGGACATGCTTCTTTTAGACAAGGACAAATATATTTGTGTGATAGTAGAGAACATATTTTACTAATTCCAAAGTACCACTGTTAATCTCTTCTTTTATTATTTATTTTCTGGCAGTGTATGTTGTGGTTAATAGTTATCTCCGTTATTGCAGTGTGTTTTCAGAAAGCAGCTTTCCATCTGAAGTTATTACCTATGAACAATGGGTGCAACTGAAGCCAGCATCAAAGGGCATGTTATCTGGTTGGATGAAGAGTGCCTTCCGTGGTAACAAGAAAGAGATGCAAGAATCAGTGCATCAGAATCTTGACTTTATCCTTAGCACAGCTCCAATTTGGGATAGGTTAGTTACTGTCTTTTGGTGTGTGTGATCTATAAGTATTTTCGTAACTGCCTTTTGAGCTGTAAAATCTACTGTCCTGGAAAAGCTCTGGGATACAGCTCTCCTAACTTTTTTTACTATTGTTAAAAGTTAAAGAAACATAAATGCATGATGATAATCTTGACACAATAAAATCCAGATTCCTGAAAGCAAAATTTTTCCATAATATGCATATATCACACCTAGATTCTCAACTCTCTCCTAAGGCACATTGAACTTTGGTAGCCTTGTATTATTTGGCATTTGGGACGTGGAACATAGTCTGATCACAAGATACTATCAAAAGGATAAATCAAGGAAAATTATTGGGAAGTCCCAAGAAATGAACGTAATCACTAAAAGATCTTACAACAATTGAGTAGCATGCGTTGATAAGTTTTAGTTTTGGAAATGACATGTCCATAATTAATTACTTTTTTTGGGATTTTTTGGTTATTGCATTTCTTCATTGGACTTCATTGTGATTTCCCCATAAATCAATTTCAGTTTACTTTAAACATAGTTTTATTTGCAGGTTGGAACTGAAAGGAAATAAATATATACTGGGGGAGTTCCTAGAATTTAGGGGCAAGCATGAAGATGTCCAAGCATTGAGGGATATCAGAAGATCAAAAGTTTCGCGTATGGCAATTCAACGAACAAGCATGTTTGGACTAGGTAAATCTATTTGAAGATAGTAATCTAATCTAGTTGTGTGGAATGTTTCAAGCGGAGAGTTAATCTATTAAAAAATTTGCTACTGATTTGTGTTCTTTGCCATAAGGCTGCAATTACAATTTTTAAATTTAATTACCTAAGCCTGAAAGAGGCAGAGGCATTATAGGGTGTGTTTGGGAATTCTGTTGTGAGAAATGAGTTTACAGATTCCGAGGTATTTTGCGGATTTCAAAATGGTTTTACGGATTTTAAGATGATTTTATGAATTTAAAGATGGTTTTGTCTCGACTTGAGTGTACCGTTGGGGAAACGGTGTTCCCAAACAAGCACATAAACTATATGACTTCTATAAGCTTTCCTTCACCTTAAACTTGCTGGTTCAACTATTTATTTCTTTCTTTGTACTATTAGTTTTGGTTTTCCTTATTTTACTTTTACCATTTTCAGCGCCCTCGAGACTCCAAGTTTTGTTTGCTGAGCGTGACTATAGAACTGAAGGTGGATCATCGACAGAGTGGAAAGAAGTAAATGTTAGATCAAGTACTGAGGTCTTATTTCATCTCGAAAGTTCTTCCAAAGTCCGCAAATTTAAGCTTGCTTCTATTATATCTCTCACTCTTAGCGCTTGAACGGCCCAAACTTGACATCCCCAACGTCTGGAGATTAAGTTAAGAATCTATGAAGTTTGTGAAGTTGAATGCAACATATGAATATCAAATATATGGTTTTAGTGTTTTGAATTCAACTTTACCAACTTAAGTTTCAAAGAATCCATTCTTCCCAAACTCATGTATTGTATGCCAGTGTTCGATGATGTCATCTGTTACATATCCGGCTTTAAGGATGCAACTAATTGTTATTCCATGTTATGTTCTGCATTTGGTTCGGTTATAGTGATAGAGAGAAACTGTTGAAAGAAGTGAAGCAGCATGTCAATAGATGGTGCAACAATTCATTGATACATTTGAGTCTGGTCTATATCTATATTAATTATTAAAAGCTTGCACCAAGTGTTGGAAGGTTAACACCGTTTTCTTAGCGACATGCTGTTTTCCCACTTTAAATTGTTTAGATTGTTATTTTAGCTCTCGTGTCTCTGCCGGATAAGGCAAAGTCGTTGTCTTTCTTTGTTAATCGTTCTTCTTTCACCCATCAATAATTTTCAGCCATCTTTCACCCTTCATGTGATCAGAATGAGTTTCAGGTGGACAGAATTGTAATCGACCAGAGTGATATAACAAAATTTGTACTCCGCTATTTTAGTAATTTCCAGCTATATCGTGATTATTTTCAAATTCCATGCAGATGATTTACTACTTTAGGGATGTACTCAAAATAATTTGATTAGTGACCCACATCCCCCAGCTCTCTCTCACACGCACAACTTTGCCTTTATTGATTGAAACAAACAGTTTCTTTTTTATTTTCTTTTGGCCAAAAACAGTTTCTTTTTTAAACAAACCGTTTTCAACTTATTTTAATTAGTGACTTTTTTGGGTCATAAAGTAGTGACTTGAAATAGCCTTTTAAAATAATCACTTTCTTAAGAAGTGCTTATGTCCTTTATTTTGCATGGAAAGGAATTGTATTAATAAATCAAGCTTTACAAGAGGCATCAGAGTACAAATAAGTGTCTCCTATTTTCTAGAAGCTGCAATGTTTCTAGCTCTAAGTATATGTTTTTGAATACATAGATCATGTGCAAAATAACTTCCGAATCGTCCCATAGCTTCCAGCATAGCATAGCACGGCAAGCCAAATTTCAATCTCCTGACTTGTCTATTGTTGTTAATTATATCCTTTGTTATGTGAAAATTAAATCACCTTTTTTTTTATAAGTTTACACTCTAAAAAAACAAAAAAAAAATGGTTGATAACCACTCTTCATCCATTTACTTGAGTGCTGCATATCTTCCTTGGTAATAAACTTGCATTTGGCTTTAAAGCCAAATTTGGTTGAGGAGTCATTTCATGCAGGTTAAATATCAATACAGAATTTATCTACATACTTATCCTGTAAACCGTAAATCCTTTTAAAAAAGTAGTTTCTATCACTAATTCAAACCGGCCATTGTCCCGAAATTTAAACATGTCTTTACTGGTCTTCTTGTCATTATTTCCTATGCCAATGTTAATTTTCGTAAGCTTGAAGTTAACATTTTCCTTGACATACAAAAGACCCTTGGGTTTAACAGTATAAAATGTGCTCTATGTGACATTAAGTTTGGAGTTTGATCTCTGACCTTTGGCGCTATCTGCCATTCAAATTTAAAAAAAAAATCATTGACATGATGATAGCAAAGTCCATGTTGATTAGTGTAAAATAATGCACTGACCTTGTGATCATCATATTCAAGAAACCAGAAACCACGCCTGATTATCAAAATTTTCCCACTAACTATTTTTTTTGCCATTCAAAATTTTCCCACTTAATTTTTTTTGTTTGCCATTCAAAATTTTCCCACTTAATTTTTTTTGTTTGCCATTCAAAATTTTCCCACTTAATTTTTTTGTTTGCCATTCAAAATTTTCCCACTTACTATTGTATAATAAAGAGGGAACAAGTCATTATCTACATGAATGGCCGAAGGTAACAACGAAGTCTCCAACTACTTAAATGACATCAACCAATAAATAAAAGGGTTAAAGGGTAAAAATATCTAGAAGTTTTCTCGTAATAGTTTTGGGCAGCTGGACGTTTTCGGATAAATAATTTTGGGCTAAAAATGTCTAAAACACAGGACAATTTCGGCCCAGTAGGTTTTCATAGTTATTATCAATATTTGTTAATTAACGATTTCAATTTAATGTTTATCCTTTTGATATTTGTGTCACAAATTTGTAAACTGGACAAATTCTTCATACACACTCTTCTTCTACTACATTTCTTTCTAATTATATGTTCAACAGATTAATGATCTTCTTATGGGTTTTATTTTCTTTCAATTGAAATAAAATGAAGATACCTATATTTTATATTAATGAATGTTTTCATGAAACACCAGATTAATGAACTTACACAACGTTTTCGTAGACCTTCCTCATTTATTATCTACATTCGCTCAACCAAAACTAAAAAAATTTGAGAAAGATAAAAATTAAAAAGTATCCATAGGATAAAAAAGAATAAAAATTGATTAGTCTGTCTATCTAATTTTTCTCTAAATCCCAAGCTATTATGTAATTGTGCTACTTAATCACTTGTATAATTATTTTTAGTCATTATTATAGGTGCAACATACATCTTCTAACCACATAATCATCCATGTCATCATGTTTCTTTTAAATGCATTAATTACATGTCCTTGTCAAATTTGGAATTAGTTGCATTAACTTTAGTTTTGGATTTCAAATTCCATGTTGAAAAAGGGATGCTTTCACCCTACAATTATCCTAATTATCATCAATCAACTTTAGCTTAGAAAACTTGTAATACCAGCTTTGCAACTCGACTCATGAGAAAATAGGCCATGAAAACCTTTCTTAAACACTCCCCAATCTACATAATTGCACCATAACGCCCACAAATTACATATTAGCCTCCATGAGTCAATTTCCTCTACTTGTCATTCCTACATTTACTACCAATAACATCTATGTGTCATCAAATATGTGAAAATTAAGCCTAACTTGATATGATCGGCAATACTTTCTCTTTATCTGTTAACAATAGTTCTATAATGATAATGACGGTACTCATCATCAGTTATATGTTAATCAGAAAAATTCAAGATGCACACCCTTACATTCCTGTCCAACAGTTTTTTGTTTTGGGAAGGTCTCTAGTTTGCTGCATGTCATCAACAATCTCATTCTAGATAATTCGCTTGAAGATTGTTTGTCTTTTTTGGTACTGGCTTGTGTCACTCGAAAATCCTTGTGTCACCTTCAATTTCATCCTTGCAGACATAATGGTTTTCATCAACCATTCTTTTTATTGTTAATCTGCCTTCAACTTTCATATCTTTGTTGTGCTAATGGTGATTAATGTTGTGTCATTACTGTTATCAGGGGAATATGGTTCTTGCGATCATGCACACTAGAGGTTTAATCCGTACATACCGTGGCATACTTTGAAATGGTTGTGGTTATGTGTTTGAGAGGTTCACCATTGAAAACGGAGTAAATATCATCAAACTTGACTTCAATATAGTGGTTGAGGAATACTAACAGTTGCATCTATTGTCTGATGTCATAGAGAATCTTAGGATGCTCCTTAAACCCCTCTTTACGATGGTAGCCATGGCCTACTCAGCACATAGGTTGATGAGTAAGCATATGTTTTGATTTTCCATTATTCAATAACATTTTACTTACAATCTTAGTGCTTAGTTATTTATAAAAGTTTCATCATGCAGATGTGTTTAGCCTTATGACAAAGGATGGGCAGTTAGAACACGTTTGTATAGAAGGCAAGTAGGTTGAAGAGTTTTGCTTTGATATTTTGGATGATCGATAATTGCTTATCCTTTTTTATCTTGCTATAAATTTTGTGTGTATAATAGTTCAGATAGCATGCTTGTTTTGTTTTATGTTCAAGTGGAAACTCTTTCCTTTGTGTGCTTTGAGGTTCCAGCACATATTGGGTACAATTGATTACACTAAATTGTTAAGGTCAATCGTTTATCATTAAGCCAAAAGCTGTAATTGTTAGTTAGGGCACAATTCTATTTCCTTAACCCTAAGTAAAGCATATACTCAAGTACAATGATTCGACTATGACTTGGCCCCTCAACTGGGCCTTTGCCATAAGACATTTGCTGTGACACCTTGGCCTACATAAAGTACTCTCCCATGAAGTGTAGATAGTAACACCTGCAAAAATAATAACCTGAGTCACGACCGAGGATAGTGTCCTTAAGAGCTATTCCGCAACTACCGGCTAAGAAAGATATGGCACTCCTTAGGATTAAACGAATTCTTCCTACAAGACAGGGTGAACAGAACAGCAAAAATAGTATAATTCAGCAAGTAGAATAATATTTCAGATGAGGAGGAAGAGAGGTGCACAAACTCAAGTGCACCATAATAACCTATCCTTTTTTTTACCCCTTATTGTATCTCCAAAAATTCAAAACTATTCAGCCACACCCATTCTAAAAAAATAATGCATCAATCTTTTCTTAGAACAAGCCATCAAAACAAAACCATAAATGGAGCCACACATTTATTGCCATGTACGTTGCTATCAACTTGATTTTGCTCTTAAAATACCATTAAAAGTGTTATAAAGTAAAATGAATGAGGTACATATTTCCCTACAGGTTGCTTTTTCAAACTTGATAATGCTCTTAATAGGAAATGCCATTAAATGCCATCAAACAAATTCCAATGGTGCATTTCTTTTAATAATATCTTTTGAAAAGCTTTTAATAATAATTGATTTCAATAATAAATTCTAGTACGTTTATTTTGAGGAAATAATCAATGGTGACATGTATTTAAATGCACAAATTATAGTGTATTAATAAAAATAAATTTGACAAAAAAAATTCTTTTCAAATTTTAGATTCCACATTAAATGCCAAAATTTCTTGGTCAAAGCTTTATTTAAAAATAGTATTTTTATTTTCATAAAGCTTTTAATAAAGTGTGCCCAATACACAATAAACTTGCACATAAAGGGTAAGGGAAAGTTGTCGTATTTGTGTCCAGTGGCCTTTATCATGTGCAAGCTATTTCCTTCTCTTAGCTCATTATTAGTCTAAGATCATATTTTATCTAACAATTACTTGGACCCCACAATCCCAAATAATGTGGGACTCTTCCTTTGACACACCCACAAACAATATTTACAACAATCCCCCACAGGTGTCAAAGGAAGTGTCATTAGCTAAGTTACTCACATGAGTATAATCATTGTATCTAATGGTTCTTAAAACTATGAACCAGACTTAGACTGATAACACATGGTACATAGAGATGTTAGTGTAGCATGCTTCTATGAACTAACAACTCTTTGTTGTATACTAACAGCATTATAAGTCAGATTTACCCCACATTTCTGCTGTTAACGATGTTTTTGCTCGTTAAGACGGCCATGCACGTGCTTGGTGCATAACAAGTGCTTTAGAGATTTTGCCACGATCTCATAGGAGCAGCCCCACTCCACATTGGTAAAGGTGATTTCATGACATGTACCTACATTGAGCACACCATCTTGTAAGAGTATAAAATCATTAAGAGCTTATGTTCATCCTCACAAAGATGTATTCTAGCACTTTCTCATATCATAGGAAGGGATCATATATTTATTTTAGTGCTAGCAGAACTAACAAATGACTTATTCTTACCTATTGAACCTCCTTCATGGGATCACCAATCTTAGAAGTTGGGTTACCATTGCTGTTTTGAATTGGCTTTAGTCCCATTACACTCGATGTTTTACTAATTTGTTTCCTCCCTAGGGGTTTAGTCAAAGGATCTGTAAGGTTTACCTCATACCTCACATAATCAATTGAGATTACACCATGTTTCAACAGCTGCCTTAGAATATTATGTCTCAATAAAATATGTCTGCTCTTACCATTAAAGGTTTTATTCTTTGTCGTAGCTATTGCAAATTGGCTATCACAATGTAAAGACATTGATGATGATGGTTTTCACCAAGTGGAATTTCTGCCAAGAAGTTTTTCAGCCACTCAGCCTTAGAACTAGCTAAATTCCATGGCAATTAACTTATAATCCCTTGAGGATTTGGTTATGATAGTTTTTTTAGCTGACTTCCACATGACACAGCCACCACCCAAAGTGAAAATATAGCCACTAGTAGATTTTGTCTCATTTGAGTCAGAAACCCAACTAGCATTATTGTATCTTTCTAATACAGCGGGAAATCCACTATAATGGATACCATAATGCATGGTACCCTTGAGGTATCTTAATAACCTCACTAAAGCCTACCAACGTTTACTGCTTGGACAGTTAGTATATTTGCTCAACCTACATACAGTATATGATATATTTTGGCTTGGTATAATTCATTAAATGCAACATACTCCTAATAATCTGTGCATATTTAGATTGTGCAACTGAATCTCCTTCATGTTTTACTAAATGAACGCTGGAATCATAAGGAGTGCTCACAGGAGATTCATCATATTGTTTAAACTTTCTCAAAATTGTTTCCACATAATGTTCATGAGAAAGTAAGATACCATTATCATTCCTTATAATCTTGACACCCAAAATTACTTTCTTTTCACCCAAATCTTTCATATCAAAATTTGAAGCAAGAAAATGTTTTGTATCAAGCATAACATCCATGCTAGTACCAAAAATAAGTATGTCATCCACATTTAGGCAAATAATCACACAATCATCATTTACAAGTTTTGTGTAAACACATATTTCCACTTCAATAGTAGAAAAACTACCACTTTGCAAAACTTGATCTAATTTTTCATACCATTGTTTAGGTGCTTGCTTTAAACCATATAAAGATTTAACAAGTTTGCAAACTTCATTTTCTTGCCCAAAAACGATACATCCTTCAGGTTGCTTCATATAAATCTCATCTTCTAAATCACATTTAAAAATGCAAATTTGACATCCATTTGGTGAATAAAAAGTTAGTGAATCGAGGCTAAAGCGATAAGGATTTTAGCCAACGAAATTCTTATTACAGGAGAAAAGGTATCAAAATAATCAATATTTTCTTTTTGAGTAAAACCTATTTATCAATTGTTCCATCATGAAAATATTTTTTCCTAAAAGCCCATTTACAACCAATAGGTTGTGTTCTTGAAGGCAAATGAACCAAAACCCAAGTTTTCTTTCGAGTCAAAGAATCAATTTTAGCTTTTATGGCTTCCTTCCAAAAACATGCATCTGGAGAAGAAATTGCTTCATAAAAATTCTTGGGTTCATCTTGCACCAAATAAGAATAAAAATCATCTCTAAAAGATTTTTCTTTTCTTTGTCTTTTACTTCTCCATAAATTTTCAACTGAACTTTTATTTGAAATTTGTTCAAAAGAATAATTTGGATTTTCAATTCTTTTAGGAGTATGCTCAACTTTCAAAGGAAATATATGTTCAAAAAATTCTGCATGTTTTTTTTAATAATCGTGTTATGATCCAAAACATCACTTTACAAAAATGAGAAATGATATGCAGCACTTTGTTGAGCATAAGCAATAAACATGCAGTCAGAAGTTTTAGAACTGATTTTTCTCTTTTTAGAATCAGGTAATAAAACTTTAGCAAGACAACCCACATTTTCAAATATTGAAGGTTAGGCACAAAGCCTTTCCACAACTCATATAATGTCTTATTGGTTTTTCTATAAGGAATTATATTTTGTAAAAAAGAAGTAGATAATAAAGCTTCACCTCACAGGTTATTAGGTGCAGCAGCTTACAAGTAAAGCATTCATCATCTCTTTTAAAGTTGTATTTTCCTTTCTGCAACACCATTAGACTCTGGTGAGTACAGAGGAGTTACTTCATGAATTAGTCCTTCTTTTTCACAAAAACATTTAAAGTTAAATATTCCCCTCCTCTGTCTGATCTAACTCTTTTAATTCTTCTATTAAGCTGATTTTCTACTTCTTTATATAAAACAAACTTTGCAAATGTTTCATCTTTACTTCGTAATAAATATACTTTAGTGTGTTTTTGTATGTGTGTGTGTGTGTATTAAAAAGTCATCAATAAAAATTATATAATATCTTTTTCCACCTCTTGTCTCAGTTTGTTTCAAATGCCCTAAGTCAATTTGAATTAAGGACAACAACTCAATTTCTCTTTTAGTAGCAAAATGAGTTTTCTTAACTTGTTTGGTTTCTACACAAACCTCGCATTTTATTAATATCATTATTTTTAATTTTAGATTTTAACCCAAGATGTTGCAATATCTTTATGTAGGATCTATTTATATGCCATAATCTAGCATGCCATATATCAAAAGAATCAATCAAGTAGAAGATGCATTATCATTTATATCATCAACATTTAGCATAAACAGTCCATGGTTAAAATAGCCTTTCCCAATAAATACGTTATTCTTAGTCATGACAATCTTATCAGACTCAAAAAGACACTTTAACCCATCCTTCATAAGCAGAGCCACAGAGACCAGTTTTCCCTGACCACAAGTACATACAGCACATAATTAGGGGATAGGTCTTTCTTGATGTGAGCTTAAGCATTACTTTGCCTCTTCCTTGAACTTTAGTAGTTTGGGAGTCAGAGAGATAGATACGATCATCCCCTTCTCAAAGGAGGTAAACATCTTTTTGTTTGCACATATGTGCTTGGTAGCTCTTGAATCTACCACCCCTTTTTTCACATTACAGACCAGGAGGGCCTGAGAAACCACTGCAATAATGATTTCATATTGGCATCATCTCCTTCAACCAAATTCACATTTGGCTTAGGAGGATTATTGCTTCTTTGATAATTGCCTTCTGTATCCCTCTTTCTGCATTATGCTACGTAGTGCCCTGGTTTACCACAAATAAAACAATTTCCCTTTTTCTTGAAGCGGAGGTTAGTGCTATTGGGTTTGTAAACATATTTCTTATTTTTATTTTTGGAATCATACCTCTTGGGGTGTGGTTTTGATTCCACCATTTTGCTTTGGCAGCTAATTCCTTCTCTTTTGCAACTTTTATTGCCTTTCGGTTTTTGTCTTGGATAATAATGACTGATCAAATCCGACAAGGACAATTGCTACTGCTTATGCTTCAATTGATGTTTATAATCACTCCACGCTTTTGGTAGCTTTTTGATCAACACACCTGCTATGAACTCATCAGGCAGGTTAATTTTCTCAGCTCTGAGCTCCTCTAATAATTTGTGGTACTCATGATCTAGAGTTTTATATCTTTCTCATCAGTCATCTCCCACTTATAAAAGTTCCCTACCATGTACTTTATTTACCATCGTCTTCAGCAGTGTATTTGAGAATGAGTGACTCACATATCTTGCTTCCTTGTAAACACAGCAAACATAAAAATGTTCATTAGATAAAGTGTTAATCAAGGTGTGTTTGCAAACCTTATTGGCATGCACCCAAGTGTTCTTATGGGTTTGATCAGCATCTGCCAGTGGTTCAAGATATATAAGGGTAGTGGCTATTCCTTTAGGATCAAGCACTTACCACTAGGCCAAAAGCTATAGCTGTTAGCGAGGGCGCAACTCTATTTCCTTAACCCTCAGTAGAGCAGACGCCCAAGCGCATAGTTTGACTATGACTTGTCTCCTCAACTGAGCATCCACCATGGGACAATTGCTGCCACACCTTGGCTAACAATCTCCCCCTCAGCAATTGTCCTGCTAAGAATCGAACCCATAACCTTGGCTCTGATACCAATTGTTAGGATCAAACGCTTGTCACTAGACCAAAAGTTATTGCTATTAGCCAGGGTGCAACTCTATTTCCTTAACCCTCAGTAGAACAGATGCCCAAGCGTCATGGTTCGACTATGACTTGACCCCTCAACTGGGCATCCGCCACAGGACAAATGCTACCACACCTTTGCCCACAATTCCATGTATATCTAGGAGAGAGTAAATTCACTCTTACCAAAGTCTGAAATTTTTCCCATCAAATTGATCTATCTTTGAAGTGTCAGGGAACAATCTTGGAATGGCCACTACAGTCGGAATAGAGACCGGGACATCATCATTGGGACCAATAGCATTGTTCTGTGAATCCATAATAATAGATAGCTCTTAAAATTGTAGATGATAACACCTACAAAAATAAAAATCAACCTAAGTCACGTCCAAGGACACTGTCCTTAAGAGCTATTCCGCAACTATCGACTAAGCAATATGTAGCACTCCCTAGGATTAAACGGATTCTTCCTATAAGACAGGTGTGAGCAGAACAACAAAAATAGTATAACTCAGCAAGTAGAATAATATATCAGAGGAGGAGGAAGAGAGGTCCACAAACTCAAGTGCACCATAATAACCTATCCTTTTTTACCCCTTATGGTATCTCCAAAAATTCAAAACTATTCAGCCACAATCATTCTAAAAAAATGATGCATCAATCTTTTCTTAAAACAACCATCAAAACAAAATCGTAAATGGAGCCACACATTTATTGCCATGTACGTTGCTATCAACTTGATTTTGCTCTTAAAATACCATTAAAAGTGTTATAAAGTACAATGAATGGGGCATATATTCATTTCCCTGTAGGTTGCTTTTTCAAACTTGATAATGCTCTTAATAGGAAATGCCATTAAATGCCATCAAACAAATTCCAATGGTGCATTATTTTTAATAATATCTTTTGAAATGTTTTTAATAATAATTGATTTCAATAATAAATTTCAATACGTTTATTTTGAGGAAATAATCAATGGTGACATGTATTTAAATGCACAAATTATAGTGTATTAATAAAAATAAACTTGATAAAAAATATTCTTTTCAAATTTTATATTCCACATTAAATGCCAAAATTTCTTAGTCAAAGCTTTATTTAAAAATAGCATTTTTATTTTCATAAAGCTTTTAATAAATGGTGCCCAATACACAATAAACTTGCACATAAGGGTAAGGGAAAATTGCCTTTTTTGTGTCCAGTGGCCTTTATCATGTGCAAGATCTTTCCTTCTCTTAGCTCATTATTAGTCTAAGATCATATTTTATCTAACAGTTACTTGGACCCCACAATCCCAAATAATGTAGAACTCTTTCTTTGACACACCCAGGCACAATATTTACAACATGAAGAAGATCATATTATTGCATGTTTGACATCACTGTAACCGTAGCATCATTATGGAGGACTAGAGAGATATGAATCAATTAAAGGAACCAATTCCATTTTAACCTAATCTCTTTTTCGCATAGACCAAATGCTAAAGGGTATAGCAAGTCATCAGCATTAAAGCCAATAGCTGTTAGCAAGATTCCTCTGGCTTTTCCCTTTAAAAATGTACCATCAAATCCGATCAGAGGCTTACACCCTTGTTTCCAGCCAACCTACCATCAAAACCGAACAGAATTGAAGCATAAGTGAAAATACAATGCACATTTTAAAATGAAGATATAAAAAAATGTACCTTTGAAGCATTGAAACATACATTCTTCTAAACACTCTCCTCCCTTGCTTCAATGCATCATTTCTTAAGTCAACTTGCACATTGAAGATAGGAATTGGCATTTTTAATTCATTGCAATATGCTTCTAACTTAGCAAACTCATCCTTAAAGCTCCCATCCATGTCTTGCATTATCCTCCTCTTTTCCCACTTGCAATTGTGAAGACTCACATACACCTTAAGCTCACGCTCCACATCCCTTTTCATCTCACTTATCCTATACGTAGGCCTCTCTTACACTTTCTCCTTGAAATGCTCAACTAGCCACCTTACTCTAGCTCTAGGGTTTTTATAAACCCTAACATATCTATGCTCATTATACAAAGTCGTCACCTTGTAACCAACATTCAACCCATCTCGGCTAGCATACAACAAGAATGGGCAGCCTACTTCACATATAACTTTTACTAACCTCTTCTCACTTCTCACTATTCTGATATTCACTCCCTTCTCAATGGCATATCTATCAATAACCCTAATAAGCTATGGTTTGTCAACATGCCTAAATCACTCCTATGGAGGCCCAACTCTTCCTCATCATCATCATCATCAATTGACTCAAACACTTCACTTATTCCAAGATCATCTTCCACACTTTCTTCAGTGTCTGATCTTCCAGTTTGTGCACTATAACTCCCATCCTTACTATCATCAACTTCACTACTTGATTCACATACTACTTTCCCTTTATCTCCAACATCATAGCTTTCCCATTGTTCTCATACTACTTCATTTTCAATTCCAAGTTCAGTTATATCATCAAATCCATAAATATCTATGTTCTCAACCCTATCTACTCCTTTTGTAAAGTTTATTGCATCTTCCTTTGCATCTCTCTCATCCACATTCCCTTCATTCCAACACCTTCGTCCATACTCCCCTTTCATTTTCACTCACCACATTTTCTTCACTCATAACCTGGTTAATCTGAATACTTTCAACCACACTAGCATGTTCCTTACTCAAAGTCAACTTATTACTTTCCCAAATATACTTAACCAGAGTACATAAATCATTTACCTTCTTTAATAACAGTGCACACCTTTGTTCCGTAATTAGCTCCGGATCGTTAATATCTATATCCATTTTTCCATTCGTAAAGGACAACATTCTCTCTAGCTCCTTGTTATAATACTCTTTACCACCCGTCACCATCTACAATGCACAATGCAAAACAAAAAATAAATAATATGCATCACACCATTCCACTATTAAACAACAACTTTTTTTCCAAAATCGATGCTTTCATTGTAGATTCCATCTTTCTGTGGTTGAAAAAAACACTGTAACCTCATATTCCACATTTCCTACATGAAACTATCACTTTCTCGGATAAATTTTGCTTCCTTTCTTGCTTCTCAATGTCTCCAATTGTTTTTCCATTCCTTAAATCGACAATCCCTTCGCTACTCTTGCTTCAACTTATCGCATTTCCCTTCATCTCTCCTGACTTTTTTAGCCGTCTCCTTCAACTTGCTTCGCTCCTTCACCCTATCTCTCAATCCCACTTAGCTTCATTGCCTACCTTGTTGTCTTGCCTTGCTTCGTTACTTGCCTCGCTGTCTTAATGTGGACACTGTCAACGTCCGTTTGCAGATATACAAGAAGCAACATCATGACTATCATCCTCATACTTATTCTCAACACTAGTGTTCAAAGGTTCAAGACACTTTACATGTTCATGCATATTATTATCAACATTTTGAATGCAAGATGATACACTATTTAGCAAAAGTGGGCCATACACTTCCCTGATGCATTGTGTTTGCCTTGCAGGAACTTTTTGCCACGTCTCATCAAAACAGTCCACACACATATAATATTTAGCACATGAACATGATTTAGGGTTGCTCAATGCAGCACCAACATCAAGTACAACACTAGAGCGTGATTAACCATGTACTTCAACAATGGGATTAGCATTCTAATGGAGGGGATTTGGAATGGATGAAGAGTCATTACCTATAGAAGAAGAATCCTCCGGAAGTTGGGACTACACTCTTTTCACATTCTCATTTTCAGTTTTAGTCATAAAGGCAACATATGCTTGCTCTTCATTTCAGTCTTGAAACCAGGAGCACCCTTCTTTACCACATGATTCAATCCAATATATGTGACTCTTGAACTTAGTCATATCACTGATTAGATCCTCAAATACCTCCACTTCATTGAGTAAATTATCATAAGTTGCATCTGCATGGTCATAAGCTTCTTTAAAAATTTGTATCTGTCTATTTTTAGGAATGAAAGATGAGAGATCCATGTGAACACAAGTATGATGAATAGGTTCACAAATTAAGGGTCCTTTCCACTAGAAAACATTTTTTCCAGGATTAAGCTTTAAAATCAAGCAGGTCAGGTGCAATGTGAACAGAACAAAACAAGCATACAAGAACACAATGATGATGAGTGAGTTCACATAATAAGTGTTCAATACATAATCATGCTGCACAGTAGCAAATTTCCACTGCCAAGGGATGTTTTCACAACTCACATTTACTTTGTATAACCAGAATTTATCAGTAAAATGTGACTAAACAATTTCCTAGCAAATAGTTCATCCTAATTCAAACAACACGTCATAGTGACTTCAAGAACTGAAGAAGAAGAACAAAAAAAATGCAAACAAAGTGATGGAAGCCAAACAAAGACCTAGCTAACCTAAAGAGTTCACGAGGAGTGCTAAGAGATGATACAAAATAAGTCAAACAACTAGATCAAGTGAGTTGAAGTAGATCTGATTTAACTCTTTCTTTCTTTGTTCTTTTTTTACTGCAGCACAGAAAAATTTTGAAGTTGGAGAATTATAGCTACGGAGGGTTCTACAACTAAGAGGCAGAGGCGTAAAAGCCAAGAACTCTTATCCAGATTATATGAGAATTATTGTTGGGGCACAACAAAAATTAATCTTCCTTCTCAATTAAGCTTTTAGGAAAGGGGGAAAAATCACACACTTAAAAGAAGGAAAGACATACTAAAAGAAATTTGCAAAAAAATCAGAATGCAGCATGAATAAAATCCAAATACATGCAATAACTACCTACAAGAATTGCCACTGTAACTGCAACCAAAAACAACAACAAACGATTTCAATGATTTTTTTTTAGTGAAAAGGCTACTAACTAATCAAAGAGACAAAGCTCCCCGGCAACGGCACCAAAAATTTGATCTCTAGTCACTTAAAGGTCAAATTTAATACTCAAGATTATGTAGCTAGTAGCACAATCCTAAGGTCAATCTCAAAGGAGCTTTAGTGTCTCTAAGTAATTAGCTATCAATTTAATTCAACAAATTAAAAGATATAATTCCATCAACAATTTGAATCCAAACTATTACCTATACTATTGTTTATTCTGTTTTCCTTATTACTCAAACTGTAATGCAGTAAGGATAAAAAAAAATTGTTATCTAAGATGCTTCCCAAGTATTATGACTTTGCCCTCATTGTCGTATGTTAATATACATTCATCCTAACATCTCATATTGCAACAATTAGGTTAAATATGAATGGATTCAATAGAATTAGTAATCAACCACATCCAAAAGTAATATTGATCAATACTACTCCAGAATCATTCACAACAATCAGAACTTAATAGTTAATCAACTACAA
Organism: Vachellia pachyceras; assembly: GCA_025593235.1. Lineage (NCBI taxonomy): Eukaryota > Viridiplantae > Streptophyta > Magnoliopsida > Fabales > Fabaceae > Vachellia > Vachellia pachyceras. Next base: position 7,211 of record JANTPZ010001498.1, on the reverse strand, counting down.
AGGCTGAATGAAGCTAATCTCAATCAAGAAGATAATCTCTGAAACTAATTTTGGTAAATCCAGTCACTAATCTCTAACCATTATTGAAACCAAATAGAATCTAAGTTTACAATCGCAAACATTTCAACAATCTATTACAAATTATTTGAGATTTAACAAACGTGGAAAAAATGGTTGGATGAACTCCCTGTGTCAGATAAGACTCAGGCTCGGCCATAATACTTGAAAAGATGATCACTCAGCTGGACATGTGGATCTCCACAGCAGTAGCAGCATCATGGACTCCAAGCATTATCGTGGCTGGTTCCGACGGTGAGGACATCTCCGAGGCCAAGAACTTGAGATGAAGAGAGGATGCAATCTGGAAGTCGACTGTGGTGGGCAGATAAAGAGAGCTAGAAAATGGAATGATATAAATGTTGTGGAACATGGAGGTATGGCAGAGGAGTGAGAGAAATATGGAGAAGTGGTGATAAATGGAAGGAAAGAGATGGACGGAGAAAGACGAGCAGCCGTGGAGGAGGAAGTGACGGGTGGTGATGGAGTAAGTGAGAGCTAGGGTTCTAGAATAGTGGATTTTGGAAAATTGCCCCAATGGAAGCTTGAAATCAGGAGCCACGTGACTCTCTCAGGAATGCTTTACGCCATCTATTAACCCTTGGTCGATGTATTTTTCTGCTGGAGTGTTGATTGGTTTTGCTAGCTGGTTATTTTCTTGCTTCCTCACTTACCGTGCAAGAATGAAACTGGAACCATGAGAAGAAATCATCCCAGCTGGGCCCCACTTCGTTTTCCCTTAACTAATTCTATTTCCATTTAATAATTGCCAACTTCCCATTCGGTTTATTTCCAACCAAAATAGTTGTATCTTGTATATTTCCTCTGCTGCCTCAAGTCCCCAATGTAGCGCTTTTTCGTCAAAGTCCTGTATATTCAACAAAAAATCTGATGCACTCACATATAAAAAAAATAATAGGCATTTTTTTAGAAAATTGAAAGGAGCGATCAGAGAATCGATTCACTACCAGAAAAATGCCATTTAGTAACGGAAAATCTGTCGCTAGATGCTATTTTCTGTCGCTAAAATAAGAGTCGCTAATATTTTCTGTCGCTAAATGAAAATTTTCTGAAGGAAAATAGTTATTTAACAATAGATTTTTCTGTCGCTAAATTGCATTTAATGAATCAACAAAAAGGATCGCTTGGACTTTAAAGCAAATAATAACACACACTAATTTATAAAAACCTAAAAGCATATACCACAACATGCTTGCAGCTTGCCACAAGGTGTTTCCAATTTAGTGCATCATATATGTTTGCCTCTAATTCAAGGGCCATTGTTGTGGTATTTTGTATACACCTTTTCATTTCAATTTTAAATTTCAATATTAAAATCACTTGATACCATAAAAAATAGAAGAAAATGGAGCCTTTTTAGTTGGTTTATTTAATCCTTGGATAATTATTATTTCACTTTTATACAAATAAAATATCTACAATCTTGTAACTACTCTATTAGCATTATATAACTACTCTTTAGAAATTTAGTTTGTAATCAATTTTCAATTAAATTATATCATGATATTTTCTACACATTACCAAGGGAAGTTGTTGTAGTTTTTTATATGATGTCAACCATTTCATTTTTTTAAAAAAAATTGCAGGTACATAATAAAAATTTATTTTTATATTAAACTACTTATATTAAATGAGTAAAATACTGTGTTTTTGAAAAAAACTCTAAATTATTTTGTTGTTTTGAATTACAGGAGGTTTATTAAATGGGGAAATTTTTGGCTCAACTCGATGCCCCACATTGTGAGAAAATGGTGCCTTTTAGTTTGTTTATTAAATCCACGGATGATTTTTTATTTTACTTTTATACAAATAAAATATCCACAATTTTGTAACTACCCTATTCATGCTACATTATATAATTACCCTTATAAATCCAGTTTGTAATCATTATTATATTAGATTATGTCATGATTTTTTGCCCACTGCTACTAAGGGTGGTTATTGTAGTTTTTTTGTATGATGTTAGCATTTCATTTTCTTAAGAATTGCATCTCATAATAAACCTATATTTATATGTTAAACTAATTATATTAAAATACTGTGTTGAACTCCAAATTATTTTGTTGTTTTGAATTACCTGTAGTTTATTAAAGGGGAGAAAGAAAATTGTTGGCTCAACTTGGTGCCCCACAACTGTAGATATTGTATGTGAGTGTGTTAAAAGAAGAGTCCCACATTATTTGGGATTGTGGGTCCAAGTGAATGTTTGATGAAATATGATCTTAGATTAATGAATGAGTCAAGAGAAGAAAAGAGCATGTACAAAATAAAGGTCATTGGAGATAAATCTGACGATTTCCCTTACCCTTTATACAAGAGTTAAATGTGTATTGGACATATTTTCATGAAAATTTATATAGAAATACAAGTATTATCTTGAATTAATTGGAAAAAAGAATTTACTAGCCTTTAATTTAATTGTGGATTTCAAAACAAAAGTATATATATTCGAAGGTTGATTTTTCGGATCAAGTTTATTACTTTTAATACACTTATTTGCTATTGAGTCAAATATGCACATTAGTATTTTGAATGAGTATTTCAATTGATGGCCTATCAATACTTATAATATCAATAACATTTCCTTTTCAAGAGCAATCTATGGCCATTCATTGTAGCAACGTTTATGGGATTTGGAATATTGGTATTGGTATCCTAAATGGTTATTTCAATTGATGTCTTGTCAATTATTATAACATTCAATGCATTTATTTAAAAGTAATCTATGACGGTTCTTTGTAGTAATGGGTTTTAAAATTTAAAACAACGTAGTAATTATGTTTTATTGCTAATATCAAAACTGACCATAATGTGATGCCATTATATTATTGATCTATGAAATAATGCTTTTGGAAAAGAGAATGTAGACAATAACGTGATTGTTTAAGAATTATGTCATCTTGGCTCAAATAAAAAAATGGATGAAATTATACTATATAAACTAAAAATTTATTTTATTAGTGGGTGATGAATAATGTTGGGAATATGAGGCCTATACAAGACAATGTTTATGAGAGGCTCAAATATATTGCATTTGAGTTTTCGTGCTTGTCTCTTCCTCCTCCTCTCTGACATATTATTTTACTAGTTGAGTTATACTATTTTTGCTGTTATGCTCACCTTGTTTTGTAAGAGGAATCTATTTAATCCTAGGTAATGTTGCATCTTGCCTAGTCGGTAGTTGCGGAATAGCTCTTAAAGACAATGTCCCGTTGGAAAAAGTAAGTGTGTGTGTGTGTTAAAAAGGAAAACTCAAGTCCCACATTGCTCAAAACAATATGGACTTGAGTGAATATATATTAAGGAGGTATGTTGGGCTTGTAAAAGGGCCAAGAGAAGAGGTGGGCCTCGCACACATAAGAACGAGCAAAAATGGGATGACACAATTGAAAACTGGCGATTTCCCCCTGCGTGTGAATTAGATAAGCACTGGACACCTTTTAGTTTTTCCATTTTGGAAATTTAGAAATTTACAAAATGCTAAAGCATCTCCAGTATTCAAATTTGTCTTGAATTTTTAGCCTACCATTTACCTGCTTAATGACTACTAACGTTTTAATTAGTGTTTAATGGAGATAATGGGGTGTCCAATGTTCATATGTTCCTAGTTCCTATAAATACTGAGCTCAACCAAAGAGCTCAGTGCACCAAGCTCTTGCCCATCTTCAGAGCTTCCTCTCCTCTCTTCCTCCTTGCTCTCTGGCCTTCAGCTTTCTTTTCTTACTGTTTTGTTCCCTTACTCCGATGAGAAGGATCCATTTAATCCTGGGGAGTTGTCGTCTTGTGGCGGAATAACTCTTTAGGATAGTGTTCCTGAACACGACTCAGATTGTTTTTTCATTAACGAATTGTTTTACAATCGACTGTGACAACAATCTAAAGAGTTATGGAGTCACAGGAGAATGTTGGTGCTGATCGTGTCAACGTTAGAGCTACAAATTCTGTTGGCTCTGCAGGTTACATCTCCACTGTTGTCCTGTTGCCCAAACCATTTCTAGACATATCCAAGATCGAAGTGTTCGATGGGAAGAACTTCAAAAGGTGGCAGGAGCATGTCTTCTCCATTCTAGACATGCATGGAGTTGCAGTGGCATTAACCCAACCTCAGCCTGCTGATCAAAATCAGAGAAGCACCTTGGAACATGCTAATAAGGTCTATAGACACACTGTCATTAGTACTTTATCTAATGATCTGTTTGATGTGTACTGTGTCTATAAGGAAGCGAACAAGATTTGGGACTCGTTGATAACCAAGTATACTGCTGAGGATGCTGGTAAACAGAAGTTTGTCGTTAGAAACTTCTACAGGTGGGAAATGACTGAGGACAAGGACATTATGGTGCAAATCAACGAGTATCATAAGTTGCTAAAGGAATTGTGTGCTGAGAATATCAATCTTCCTGATGAGTTCATTGCTGGAGTCCTAATAAAAAAACTGCTAGATTCATGGAATGACTACAGCAACAACCCAAACACAAGCCGGAACAGTTGTCATTGTCAGACCTTATCACTCATATCATCATAGAGGATACTAACTGGAGGGAAACTTGAGCTACAAGGTTGTCATCCAAAGCAAATCTAGTGGAAACAAAGCCATATGACAAGAGGTATGGCTCTACATCCAAGAATGGTTTTAAGAAAAGACCTAGTTACAAACCCAACCATTCTAACCCCAAGTTCAAGAAGAAAGGCAATTGCTTTGTCTGTGGAAAACCAGGCCATGATGCTGCTCAATGCAGGAAGAGAGCTAGGAGTGATAATCCTCCTAAGCTAAACGTAAATCTGGTTCAAGGAGATGATGGGGATGATGAAATAATTGTTACAGTGGTTTTTTAAGATCTCGTTGTTTCTTATGTGAAGAAATGGGTGGTAGATTATGCGGCTACAAGACACATCTGTGCTAACACAGAGATGTTCACCTCCTACAATCCTGCTAAGGAAGGAGATGAGTGTGTGTACCTTGCTGATTCTCAAACTTCCAAAGTTCTTGGGAAAGGAAAGGTCGAACTTAAGCACACATCAGGAAAGATCCTGTCACTGAATGATGTTCTTTATGTACATGATGTTAGAGAAAACTTAGTGTCTGTAGCTCTGTTGAGAAAAGCTGGGGTTAAGGTGTTATTCGAATATGACAAGGTCGTAATGACAAAGAATTGGGAAGGGTTATTGTAACCAGAGATTGTTTATTCTGAATGTTGAAATAAATGAGAATGCATCTTCTTCTGCTTACTTTCTTGTGTATAAGATTGATTCTTTTGATTTGTAGCATGCACGCTTAGGATATGTTAATAAACAATATTTAAAGCAAAATGCATAAGCTTGATTTAATTAGTATAAATAAAAATGAATTTTTAAATAAATGTGAAATTTGTGCTGAGGTTAAACAAACAAAAAATTTCATATTTCCACTCAAAGAGAAACTGAATTACTTTCTCTAATAATATTAATTTAGGTGATTTGAAACAAACTATGACAAGAGGAGGAAAAATATTTTTTGTAACGTTTATTGATAATTTTTCTAGATATACTAAAGTGTATTTGCTGAGAAATAAAGATGAAGCCTTAGATAAATTTCTTTTATACGAAGTAGAGGTTGAAAACCAATTAAATAGAAAAATTAAAAGGAGCAGATCAGTCAAAGAAGGAGAATTTATTTTATTCAATGATTTTTGTGAAAAGGAAGGAATTATTCATGAAGTAACTCATCCGTATTCACCTGAATCCAATGGTGTTGCTGAAAGTAAAAATAGAACTTAAAAGAGATGACGAATGCTTTACTTATAAGTTTATCTGCACCAGATTAATTGTGGGGTGAAGCGATATTATCTACTTGTTTTTACAAAATAGAATTCCTCATAAAAAGTTAAATAAGACACCACATGAACTATGAAAAGGTTTTATACCAAACTTGAAGTATTTAAAAGTGTGGGGGTGTCTTGCGAAAGTGTTATTACCTAAACCTAAAAAGAGAAAGATTGGGTCTAAAACCTTTGATTGTATGTTTATTGGGTATATTGAGAAAAGTGTTGCCTATAGATTTTTAGTTTTAAAAAGTGATATTTTAGATCACAATACTATTATTGAAATTAAATATGCAGAATTATTGAAAATGTTTCTCCATTAGAAACTCACCATACCTCTCAAAAAGTTGAGAATCTACCTACTTTCCTTGAACAACACTTAAATGGAAATTTAGCTGAAAGCTTAAGGAGAAGTAAGAGACAGAAAAAGAAACTTCTTTTGGAAATTATTTTCACTTATTTAGTGAAAAAGAACCATCAAATTTTTATAAAGCTTTTTCTTCTCCTGATGCCAAGTTTTGGAAAGAGGCGATTGAAGTTGAAATTGATTTCCTTAAACAAAATCAAACATGGGTTTTAGTAGACTTGCCTCCAGGAACAAAATCCATTGGATCTAAGTGGGTTTTCCGAAAGAAGCTTAATCCTGATCGAACCATTGATAAATTATAAAGCAAGAATGGTAGCCAGAGGGTTTTCTCAAAAACAAAATATTGATTATTTTGATGCTTTTTCTCCTATTACTAGGATTTCTTCAATAAGAATTTTGATTGCTTTGACTTCAGCTAACAAGCTTTATATTCATCAAATGGATGTTAAAACAGCTTTTCTAAATGGTGATTTAAAAGAAGAGATTCATATGAAACAGCTTGAAAGGTGTGTTGTTCCTAGGCAAGATAACAAAGTTTGTAAATTTGTCAAATTTTTATATTGTTTAAAATAAGCGCATAAGCAATGGCATGAGAAACTTGATCAAGTATTATTAAGCAAAAGCTCTTCTACTAGTAAAGTAGACAGATGTGTTTACACAAAAACAATAAATTGTGGTTGTATGATTATCCGTCTCTATGTGGATGATATGCTTATTTTTGGCACTAGTCTAGGCGTAGTGGAAGACGCTAAAAACTTTTTAGCTTCAAACTTTGACATGAAAGATATGGGTGAAGCAAAAGTAATTTTAGGTGTTAAAATCATAAGGAATGTATCTCAAGAACATTATGTTGAAAAAATACTTAAAAAGTTTGGATATTTCGATGAAACCCCTTTAAGCACTGCTTATGATTCTAGCACAAAATTAGCAAAACATAAAGGTCATCCAGTGTCTTAATCTAAGTA
>JANTPZ010001497.1:0-18635 GCA_025593235.1 Vachellia pachyceras | reverse complement strand
TGAGACCGATAACCAGTGAGATGCCTAGAGTTCAAAAGGAAAGCAAGTTTCATGGTGAAGGACCCAATTGGCTTCTTATTGCTGCTGGTGCTTTGTTGAGTACATTATCATTTCGCCTTGGTTACAAGCTGAAGCAGGCACTTGACTCAAAGCAGCTTGAAAGTGCTAGTAATTTCTCAACATTTTCCTTTGTTTGATTGGTATCACTGTAATGACTTTTATCATATATGTCAAATTATAACGTTATTCTTCTCTTTTTAAAAAATCAGGAACTGGAAAGTCCTCCAGTACAAGGAAAACTGCAGATAGTGATTTTCCGTCTAATGGGTATTCCCTAGCACAAGATAACAATGGTTGCTTCAGCTGCATTTCAGGTTTACCTTAGTCCTTTGCAGTTGCTTTTGTTGTCTCACCTATTGCAGAATGTTTTCTCAGTAAACTCTCCTTTTTAGCCCCCTTTTCCTCTTATTTCCAAAATTGTTTCCGTATTGAGTAAATTGCTTTGAATTTTTAACTATGTTTCATTTCTATAAAAAATTTCCCTGTAAATTATCATGTTAGGTCTTGTCCTTTAGTAAGACTTAAAAAGAGCGTCCGCAATTTTTGTCCATCTCTCTGTCTGTCTCTAGCTTCTTTCTTGTTTCCGTCTTTTGTGTGTACTGTTTCCATATTGAGTTCTGTGGAAGTCTCATCCGATCTTGTCACCTGTTACCCAACTATGTGTACACTCCTAAGATTTGTAAAGTGTTTCAGACGCTTCTTGGCTCTTCTATCTTTTTTGTTCTGTTCTTGTATTTTTCTATCATCTATCTCTGCTTCTGATTCTTGTACATCATTTGAAGCCATTGCATGCATCATTGTTGACCTAATTTACAAGAATTCCACTCATTGTTTGAGATGTAGGAAGTGATGTGAAGACGCAACAATTTTATTTGACTTGTGTTGGTGGGGGAAGTGGGAATGAAGAAATGTTATAATCAAGAATACAATCTAGACATTATGAATCTAATTATAGCTCAACTTATCCCACCGATGAGTAGGCAACTTCACAGTCAGTTGGCAAAGTGCAAAGTTAAAGGAACAGGAGTTTACTTGGACCTATGTAAGGTCATTCTAGAGTAACTGCAATTATGGTGATCAAGTTTTGTATTGAGCATCTGCAAATGTGATATATTTTGGTCAAAAGGAAAAGAATCACAGGATGTTTTCTGTGGAATAACTTGATCTAAAACGCTTTTCAGTTGATGGACTCTATTTAAAGTTGACTGCTTTCTGGGAGAAAGTAGTCAACTTTGGATATAAACCACTTCGCAAATAATTGGTACTCATATTTGATGAAATTGATTCCTTGCAGGTTACTTGGGGTGATGTAGTTCCTATATATTTTTGCTTTTGCTTAGCATCCTTTTTTGATATGGTTCTTTTTAACAGGATATTTTCGCCCAGCCCTGCCTTTAGAAACTTGTTTATCTGTCAGTTGTTGCATGATGCATCTAACATGAAATTTTCTTTGTTTGTGGTGATGTTTCTTACAGGAACTGGAGGTGCAACAGAACTGAAGTGCCAGTCAAATGGTCAGATGCTGGGGGAATCTGACGGGACCCTCCCTTTCGTTACTGTTTCTGGTGCTGAATTTACCAAGGAGAATGGTGTTCTCTGGGCTTCCTCTCCTGATCAGCTTGAATTGCCTTCGAAGTCATTCCATCATTCAAACTGCTCGGACTCGCCGTGTGTGTCAGAGTCTGGGTATGATATCTTTAGCAAGCGGGAAGTTATACAGAAGCTGCGGCAACAATTGAAGAGAAGAGATGATATGATACTGGAGATGCAAGATCAAATGGCTGAATTACGAAGTTCACTCAATGATCAGTTAGGACTTTCTTCTCATTTACAATTGCTGCTTGATGCTGCAAAAAGGGATTTGCTTGACTCCGAGAGGGAGATTCAGCAGCTGAGAAAGGCAATTTCAGATCATTGTGTTGGACATGCTTCCCATGACAAATCTTTTACCTCTACGGCTAATAAAATGGCCAAAAAAATGGACTTATCGATGGGGACAGTAATTTGGAGCTCCCTGAAAAAGACAGGGATGATGAAGAGAGAGTAGAGATGCTGAGGAGACAAGTAGGAGAGTTGAAAGAGGTAATAGAAGGAAAAGAATACTTGCTCCAGAGCTACAAGGGACATAAAGAGGAACTTTCTCTGAAGATTAAGGAATTGCAGCGAAGATTGGATTCTCAGCTGCCAAATTTTTTGTAGGGCTGTCAGTTTGTGAATTCCCTGCTTTACCTTCTTGTGGGTTGCAAAATTACTGAGAGCAATTTGCCTGTTCTGATATTTCTGTGTGAATCTTCTACTGGCAATGCTGCCCTTGAAGTTTGTGGTACTATAGTTTTTAATTATTACTATACTTTAATATAAGTGTTAGATAGAGGTTCATTTTGGTGTTAAATATAAAATATCAATTCTCTCACAATTTTTTTTTTGCAGAATTCTTATTGATTGCTCATGTTAAGAAGTTTACATTGATGATAGTTCCAATACACATGATAAACAAGGGTATTTTGTGGAAATCAATACTATTTTTCTTACAATTAACTTAGGGTAAATGGGTAAAAATAATTTGAAAGTTTTTGCATATGAGCATTGACCATATGTAAGTTATCTAAGCGTCATTTCAGACTTGGAAGTTTTAAAATGTGGTAATACCAACCTTGAATGATGGAGACCTAATGTTTTCCGTTAAGATGTCATGATAAGAGCCAAGTGGATGATGATTTGGCCATCGTTGAATGTGTGGGATGACATGCATTAAAAGATTTGAAAAAAGAAATTAAAATAGACAATGGAAAGAACGAGGAAGGTAGAGGAAGTGTGGTGCACGTGAGGTCTGAGCGGCTTATAGCAATGAAGAACATGAAGCAGAGGTTCGTCCTCGAAATCCAAGTAAGGAATCTAATGTATATACGAAACTATTAAATAGTCAATGTTCCAGAATATTATGGAAGGCTCTAGAATATTCTAGAAGGTTGTGGAAGCCTCTAGAAGGTTCTGGAAGGTCGTGGAAGCCTCCGGAAGATTCTTGAATGTTATGGAAGCCTCTAGAAAGTTCTGAAATGTTGTAGAAGCCCTTGGAAGGCTCTGGAACGTTGTGGAAGCTTCTGGAAGGATGTGGAAACTTATGGAGAGTTCTAGAAGCTTAGAGTATATTCCAGAATAGTATAGAAAGATATAGAATGTGTAAGATATTTCTAGGTTTGTATAGAAGTTTCTAGATGTAAAATATAAGCCGTAGGATCAAATTGATCTCCACCATTCGTTAAGGAGGTGGAGGAGTATAAATAGGTGGTGTGTGGATGAGTTTGGGTAGAAGTGAGGATTGAGAAGTAAGAGTGGTGTGAAGTAGAAGTGAGAAGTGTTGAGAGAGTGAAGTAGAAGTGAGAAGTGTTGAGAGAGTTGAGAGAAGTGATAGAATTGAGAGAGTTGAGTGATAAAGCAAAGTGTGTGTACGTGAGGAACTTGAGAGTGTGTGAGAAATACAAAGCTAGTGTATTCCAGCTCCTCAGTTTCAAATGAAAGTTTCCTTTATTGAAGTTCCTCCTTCTTATTCAAGCTTCCTACCGAATAGTTCAAGGGTCTACCACTCAAACCCCAACAGAAACTGTAGAAAATGTGATGGGCAACGTTTTTTTTTTGTTTTTAATCATTTGGTTTACGTTGAATAGTTTGGGGGTTAGGGTTAAAAATGACATGGTGGTCTTAAGGATGGTCCGGAGTATTGGTTGTATTTGAAGAGGTTGATTAGTGAGTTAAAATATAGGAAGGAAGATGGAGAGGAAACGAAAGAATGGCTATGGGTGGGTCATGGGTGTGAGTCAATAACCCAAGTAGTGTTTATGCATGGGTCTTCTAATGTTGACTAGGTTGTGAAGGGTATAGAGGGGAATGCAATAAAAGGGGACGATGATGGAGGTAAGGGTAAAGGCGATTGCGTTAAGGAAGACAATGATGATGATAATGACAGGGAAAATGAAATGAATTGGAATGCTAGTGTATGCTTCTTAGAAAATGTCAGAGTTGAATTGAATGAGAGGAGAAATGAATTGAAGTAGCTGGAAGAAGAAATCGTGGGTTTAATTGAGAAAGAACGTGTAGGTAGTGGTGAGCAGGCAACTTTTGGGTAGGGTTTGAGTGATATCATTGATATAGAGCGGGAATATGGAGCAAATTTGGGGTTGGACAACGCAAGTGAAGGTGAGTAGAAGCAGCAGGTACCTGAACGTGAAGGTAGTGGGGAAGATTTAAATAGTGAAGATGAGGATTATGATGACTCTGAAGATGATGACTTTGAATATGGTAAGTCCGAATATGATGAGTAGAAGGATTTATTTAATAAGGTGGGCCCAAATGATAATATTGAGCCTATAAAGGAGGTAACAGTCCAAGAAGAAGGTACTAAGTCTGAAAAAAGGCCCCTTTACGGTTGTTGAAACATATGTTGACAAGACTGAGTTGAGGAAAGCAACAAATGATTATGCCATTAAGAATGGAGTGAAGTTGAGAGTTGGAAAAAGTGAGTGAAATAGATTTAGGATTCTATATCAAAAGGGGTATCCCTTTGTAGTGTGCGTGGCCATTAAAAGAGTTAATCTAGGTTTTGTACTAAAGACTGAGTGTTTGGAGCATTGTTATAGCAGGGTTTATAAGAACCCCAGGGCTTTAATGAAGTGGATGGCTGGATATTTTAAGAAGGTCCAAGAGAGGTCACAATACAAGACTTCATATATGAAGAAGGATATGGCGGATGAGCTAAGGCTTCATATGAGCATATGGAAGTGTAAAAGGGCTAAGATGATAATGAAGCAAGTGAAAGGAGCTATCTAGATGAGTTTAACAACCTTAAATCATAATATAATGAGCTAAGAAATTCCAATCCTGGGTTAGATGTTTCTTTAAAGCTGAGCAATGATGTATTAGAATGTGGAAAAAGAATGTTTTGTCGATTATATATACGCTTCACTTTTGTAAAGGTAAGAAATTTACTTATGTAATTTTTTGTGCTTTAATTATGTTATGGATTGTAGTTTACTTTTTGTTTTTAGTGAAGGATGGATGGAAGGCAAGTTGTAAACCTATCATAGGCATTGATGCGAAAGACATAATGCTATGAACAACTGGGTTAGATAGGGATGATTCATTGTATTCCATAGCATTTGGGATTACATAGAAGGAAATCACCGTTAATTGCCAGTGGTTTATAGAATGGCTAAGGAAGTCACTGGAACTGAAAGATGAAGAGCGTGATACCATAATGTCAAACATATAAAAGGTAATTAATTATTATTAAAGAGAAGGACATAAATTTATATTACTGGTTAATATATGTTTGGTGAATTTTAATTTTGGTCTTTAGAGTTATTGAGAGATGTCAAAAATAAGCTCTGCATTCAAGCATGTAAATGTTATTAATTTTGGTGAATGCAGGGATTACTTATTGTTGTTTCAGATATTTTGCCAAGAGTTGGAACACATATTATATGCAAGATACATATATGCAAATTGGAGCAAGAGATGGAAGGGAGGTCAATTGAAGAAGACATTATTTGCATGCGCTTAGAGCACATCAAGGAGAAGTTCAAGGACAACCTCAAGGCTTTTGGTGTTCTCAACAAAGATGCAACAACAACAACATTTACTTATCCCCCTAAAACATGGGTAAGATCCTATTTTAAGTCTACTTGTTTGTCTTGGATTGTAGATAATAATGCTAGTGAAAGCCTTAATGTATGGTTAGATGAATTTATATATTTACCAATAATTAGAATGATAGATGGGATAAGGTTGAAATAAATGGCAAAGTGGGATGAGGCTAAAAGGCATGCAGAGAAGTGGAAGGGAAACTTTAGTCCCAAGTGTTTGTCATTGTTTGATGAGAATAGGGCACTATCAATCTGTGTAGGGTGTATTTTGATGGGATTATGATGAGGTGACAGAGGGTAATGATAGGCATACTATAATGATAAACATGAAGAAATGCACATGTAGGACACGTGACTTAATTGGCATACCATGCTAGCATGCTATATTTGCACTCTAGAATGCAAAAATGGATCCACTCCTTCTCATGTCTAGGTACTACCACAAGGACACATATTTGGCTAGGTATAGGACAAAATTTCAACCTGTCAAACGAAAGAGTTTATGAGGTATTGAGAGGTTCCACCTATTGGAACCACCTCTAGAGTGCAACATGTCTGGAAGGCCACGAGTGAAAATGGTAATAACTGAGGTGACTTATTGGAGAAGGACAATTGGACTTTCTCAACAATCTTCTCATACTACAATACAATAAAAATTTGAGCAAGAGAGGAGGCATTTCAAAGTGCACCATTTCTTCTAAAGAAGGTGACAACAGATCAACCTGCCAAGATGTGAGTAACTAGGATGTTACATCAATTGTATGTTCTTTTTTTTCAAGACTTCAACAACCTAGAATGATTGTGTGACTGTTCAATAATTTATTGACAGAGACCACAATCTAGAATGCTAACAAGAAGTCAAAAGAGAGCAAAACAATGTCAGACCCAACCTTCTACATAAGGATCTCAGACAACTACAAGACCTCGTGGAGATAGAACATTTTATTATCCAAGAACTGAGTCTGGGATGTGAGTAAGAATTGATACAGCAACTCGCAGGACCATTTTCAATGTATAAGTTCAATAATTGAGTCTTAAATTTGTCATTTAATTGCATGATGTGAGTTCCATAACTCTTTTCAATGTACAAGTTCAAAGTTTGTTTTGCTATTATTTTGTAATAGCCTGGCATGACATATGACATAGTCATCAATGAGGGAACAACTGCTAAATACATGGAACACCATGTAGATATTGAGACTCAGTTCCCTATATCTAACGAGAGATAAATGAGAAGGGCAATTGAATCCCCTAATCCACGTAACCTAAATGTCTATGGCCAATTATTATTATTTAAGTATTTTAATCAATGAATTATTTATTTTCAGTATCTTAATCTTTACATGTTTGTTGTGATAAACTATCTTTGGATAAATATAGTGATTATCCTAAATGTATATGGCCGATCATCTATGGGGAGCGAAGAAGAAATAAGACCATTATGATTATGCAAAGTTATGGAGATATAAATCAAAGTCATAGGTACTTGTAAGAGTACAATTGTGAGAAAGTTGTATGAATTAAGTCATAAGCTTTTCTCATAAATGACTATATCACTGAGCTCTTTGACTTAAGATCATCATGGATTCCTATCTGATAGTCGCTTAGCTTTGACCTAGATAAAAGTCACTTTTAACTAAGTGATGATAGAGGCTATGATCAGGCTTAGTGGATTTCATGCAGAGGAATATGAATGGTTAAGTTAGAATTTATCTCTCATAGTAGCAAAGGGATACAGCTGGTAGGGTTGAGCAAAAGGCCTACAACCTAATAAACCCCCTTGAACCTGCATAGAAATTTGCCTGTTTGGGCCCACAAAAAAATGACCCGCTTAAATGGGCAGGCTAATGCATTGGATATGACAGGTTACGGGCACACCCTCAGGCTACCCGTGCCTGCCCATATATATTTATAATTATTTTATATGTTTAGTTTATGATAATATATAAATATTTGGTTCCATAAACTAACATTTAGTGTAAAATCCTAAATTATATTTATAAGTTAATTATGATTAAGAAATGATCTATTGTGATTAAATATTTCCTTGGATATTTAAAACTGTTGCTTTCTGTCATTTGGGGATCTTCGTCGTGGCTATCTTATGGTTTCGCTGCAACGAATTGTTTTATTAAGTGGGATGTGCTTTTGGGTTCCCTTCGCCGCAACCAACTCTTTGCTTCGTCACGACGATCTTTCTTCAAGCAGCAGTGTGGTGCTCAGGAAACCTTCACCACGGCCAACCTGTAAATTTAAATTGTTTCTCACCATCTCGGGTTCCATCCACAACCAACGCTTGTTTCGTCTTGTCGAACTAACGTCCATTTCCAAGTTTTCCACTCTGGTCTCTTTCGTCGTGGCCAATGTTCGGTTTCACCAAGCCATCATGCGTTTCCAACCTATCTTTTTCTGTTTCAGGATGGTTTCACCGCGACGAACTCCTTTCTGTCAGTGATAATAAGTGATCATGTGTTGATCACGTGGGGTATTATATAATACCCCCACACACCTTTGCTTTCCATCTCATTTTCTTTTCTTTCTTCTCCCATCGTTTTCCTTCATCCGTTCCAGTGGCATTGGGGGATCTTTGCTAGGGTTTGCTTTGGGGATGATTTAGGTAAGTAAAATCTCTCATTCTTACCTCACCTCCTTCATGAAAGTTGTTCTAGTCATTTTTCTTTTTCTAATGGTAGTAATTTTGTGTTGTATTGAGGACACTTTTGGGTTAGTGTTTTGATGAAGTTGAGTTTTGACAAAATAAGGTTATGAAAATGTTGAGAAATATTTATAGATGATTTTTATCAGTTTAGATTTTTGATTTGGGTGCGATATGAATTTATAATGATTTTTCTTGATTATAAACCTATCAATTATTATTTTGAGTTCTATGGTTAATCAAAAATTTTGTTAAGCATTTCTCTTGGGTATGGGAATGTCTTTGGAGTTGATATTGATTTTTTGGGTTTATGATGAATTATTGATGTGTGGCATTTATTGGTTTGAGAAATATCTTGAAACTGTAAGTATTATTGTGATATTTGAAAATTCACAAGTGATGATTCTTTTAAGAAAATTAACACATTGTCACTTTTGAGATATAAGTTTTCTTATATTATGAATAGTTGGTGAAGAGGATAATACTTTGTTATTATGAAAAATTATTTTTTTGAATAATTATATCTGTCAACGTCCTGTTATGAACGATTGCAGCAACTATGGGCAAGAGATTGCAGCAAGGCACTGATTGTGAAGCTGTTGGGACGCATGATCAGCCCAGACTACGTAGAAAAGAAATTGTAGCAACTATGGGCAAGAGATAGGGAGGTCGAGAATATCGACATGGGCTTAGGATTTTTCGTGGTTCAGTTCACGGATGCAAGGGATTGTGACTTGGCATTAACAGGTGGTCCATGGTTAATATTTGATCATTATCTGGCGGTCCAGCCATGGAGAATGAACTTAAAACCGAATGTTGAGAATATTACGAAGATAGCAGCTTGGATCCAGTTTACAAACCTCCCACTTGACCATTATGATAAAGGTATTCTCTATGTGTTGGGATCGCAGGTAGGAAGGGTGCTGAAGGTAGACATGACGATGCTTAGGAGGAAGAAAGGACGCTTTGCTCGCTTGTGCGTCAAACTTGATCTGAGTGCACCCCTGCCACCTGTCCTGTTCATCAATGGTGAAGAGCAAAGGATCCAATATGAAGGGATCCACTTAATATGCTTCAAATGCAGAAGATATGGGCATGATTGTGATCACTGCCCCTTTAAACCAGACGCACCAGTAGAACAGAGCAAGGAAAAGGCTAACGAAGAGGATGGTGCTGTAACTGGTCCGATAAAACAGTCTGACATAAACGCATCACCAGCGTTGGGCGTTGAGTACAACGAATGGATGATGGTGCAGAGGCCACAGAGGCTCAGGCGGCCGTTAGCTGCTGGAACGGAGAAGAGAGGCGTTTGGCGAGAATCACGCAGCCATTTCGTTAATAGGGGGCGAGGATAATAGTTCTCTATCTTAGGAAAGGAGGAGATAACGGGATTAAATGGAGAGAATGTAATGGCACAACGGTTACCCATTTTAAAGAATAATGCACATATAGGGTGTGAATCCTGCATAGGCCGAGAGACTCAAGTATGGGATATTGGAAATTATAGGGAGGTCACGTGCATCATATGGGAGAGAGAAGTTGGGCCCTCAGAATGTTGTGGCTTTTAACAATTGGGCTAACCAAGAATTGGGCCAAGACATGAGCAGCAGTATGGACCCAGAATGCAGTCACAAATGGACCAAGGCATGGTTTTTCCGCAGGTACAGACCCATACGCCAACGAAGAAGGTAGTGATGAGGATTATAAGGGGAACATCAGCGAGTGCAAAAGACGGGATAGAAGTGGTTGAAATATTGTCTGACGAGAATAATGCAATGGAGGAAGATAGTGACCCACCGGACCCAGGAGCGTGCGAAAAGGGTCTTAAGGATTATTCTACCCTAATAACAGGGCCAATTTCACAATTAGAAGACACGCCTATGTCTGGAGGACCTACCATGGGTGACTAGCAGGTTAGTTGTTGAGCTCTCGGCCTATTTTTGTTTTAACTTATGGATAAGAATATATTAGTTTGGAATACGTGTGGTGTGGGCAAAGTGTTTGGGAAGCTTATGACAGAGCTTCGCAAGAAATATAATATCGGCCTCCTTTCAATTCTTGAGCCCCTGCAAAAAGGCGACCAAGCAATTCCTTTAGCTAAACGTTTGGGGTTTGATAAGGTGGAGGTAGTGGAAACGAATGGGTTTAGTGGAGGGATATGGTTTTTTGGGATGACGAACTAGATTTTGTAGTTAGTATGAAACTTTCACAGGTGTTGCATGGAACTTTCAACAAAGGGAAACCAAATGCCTAGGATCTCTCCATTGTTTATGGGCATCCAAATCCATCCCTACGGAGAACATTGTGGCGAGAACTTGATATTATAAAAAATCTTGGTCTCCTGAAATGGTGTGTGGGGGGGGGAGATGTGAATGCTACTCTTAAAGCATGGGAGCGGTACTCAATAGTAGGGAGGTCTGCGGGGCCCGATAAGGAGTTTGTCAAGTGGTGAGAAATAGTGACATGAGTGAAGTAGCATTCCAGGGTCCCAAGTTTACATGGAGCTGGGGTAAAACTCAAAATCGAATAGACCGCTTTCTTGCAAATCCCTAATGGATGGAAACTTATAGTTCGGCTTCAATTATTCATCTTCCAAAGTTCAAATCGGATTATAATCCTTTGTTGCTAAAGTTTAGAAGCACAGTACATAGACGTCCACAAGACCGTGCGTTCAGGTTCCTTGCCCCTTGGGTAATGCATAATGGGTTTAAGACGCTTGTGGAGAATGCTTGGAAAGATCATCGAGAATGGGACAAGAATGTGAAATGTTTTACACAAGAAGTTAAAGAGTGGAATGTGTCGGTGTTTAGGAATATAGATAAGAGGAAAAAGAGGCTGATTGCGTAATTAGAGAAGGAAAACGAGTGTTGTAGCCATACCAATACTCAAAAGGCAAGATTAATTAACCTTTGGGATGAATTGGAGGAAATTCTAATACAAGAAGAGATTATGTGGCTCCAAAGATCGAGATGTGAGTGGTACAAGAATGGGGACTAGAACACTCGATACTTTCATACGGTTACGAACAGTAGGAGGCGTCGGAAGATTATTGAGGCTCTTAGGAGGTCCGACGGGGAGTGATCCTATAATCAACATGAGCTACAGAGAGAGGGTACATGTTTCTTTCAGTAATTGTATAGTGCTGACCCAGTATTCAGTAATTCCATTAACTTTGGAGGACGATACCCAGAGATAAGTAGTGAAGAGCTAAAGATGTTTGAGTGTGCAGCAGATAAAAAGGAAGTAAAACAAGCTATTTTCAGCATGGGGGCACTAAAGGCCAAGGACCGGACGGTCTTAACCCCCCGTTTTATCAGAGTCAATGGGAGACAGTTGGGTCGTCGGTGAATAGAATGGTGCAGAGAATTTTTGAGACCCTGAATGAAATTAGTAAGATTAATGGAATAAACATCGTCTTAATCCCTAATGTGGAGGCTCCCCAATATTTCAGTGACTTCAGGCCAATCAGTTTTTGTAATGTGAGCTATAAGGTTGTCACCAAAATCCTAGCAAACCGTCTAAAACGTGTTATGCCATCCGTAGTTGCTCCAAACCAGTGTAGCTTTGTCCTTGGCAGGCAAAGTACAGACAATATCATTCTGGCACAAGAGATTATCCATTCTATGAGAGACAAGACGAAGAAAAAGGGGTTCATGGCAATGAAAATTGATTTGGAAAAAGCTTATGACAGAGTACAGTGGGAGTTCATGATAAACTGTTTTCGGGAGCTACAACTACCCCCTTGTTTATTGATTTAGTAGGAGCTTGCCTTTCAACTGCTTCGGTGCAAGTCCTATGGAATGGTGGGAAGGAACATAGCTTCAAGCCTGGTCGTGGTCTTAGACAAGGAGATCCCCTGTCCCCGTTTCTATTTGTTTTGGTCATGGAAAAATTAGCCCATCTTATTCTACATGAGGTGGAGCAGGAGAATTGGCTTCCCTTTCGACTATCTCGCAGGGGTACAGGCATATCTCACCTGTTTTTTGCAGATGACTTATTCCTATTCGCAGAAGCTAGTGCTGAACAAGCAGGGGTTATTAAAGCATGCCTAGATGATTTTGCCTTGCATCAGGGGAGAAAGTAAGCTCAAACAAATCCCGCATTTTCTTCTCTGAAAACTTCAACCAGGCCCGACGCCGTGGAATTAGTGAGTTCTTGGGTTTTGTTCCAACAACAGATTTGGGGAAGTATCTAGGGGTTCCTCTCCTCCATAAACGAGTGTCTAACTAGACATACCAGGATATCTTGTATAAGATGGATCGACGCCTAGCCAACTGGAAAATTAGCAGCTTATCGCTTGCGGCAAGGCAAACTTTGATCACATCAGTTGCATCAGTGATTCCTGCATACACCATGCAATCAACGTTACTATCAGCTACTACTTGTGAAGAGATCGACAAGAGAAATAGGAGATTTCTATGGGGTAATTCTGATAATACTAGGAAAGAGCATCTAGTGGCGTGGGAGGAGGTTTGTCATAGTAAAGTAGAAGGGGGTTTGGGGTTGAGGAATGCACGCCAGCAGAATAGAGCATTCATGATGAAGTTGGGATGGGGTTTGATCAACAGAAGGGAGGAATTGTGGGTAAGGTTTCTGCGTGAGAAGTACAAATGTGGGACAGATATCATACCTAAGATCTCTAATAAAAAGGGGTCTCAGGCGTGGAAGGGAATTAAAGAAGTGTGGGACAAAGTTTTAAGTGGGATTGGGTGGAAACTAGGAGATGGGCAAAAGGTCAAATTTTGGGAAGATCACTGGATACTAGGCTTACAACCATTGAAACAGTATGCAATTGCCCTATTGATCTGAATATGCAAGATGAATGCGTGGCAGAATACATGTCAGAGTCAGGTGGGTGGTGTTGGAACAAGGTTGTACGAGTATTACCTAGTACTATCATTAATGCTCTAGATAGAATGTCACCACCAAATAGGAGGAGTGAAGATAAACCAATATGGAGCAGAACCTCGAATGGTGAATTCTCAGTTAAATCAGCGTATAATTCATTATCGCCTACTACTCATTGAGCTTAATGTGCTTCTTGGTGGCGTATTTGGAAGCTTGACGTTCCTCAATGGGTAAAGTCTTTCTTATGGCTGTGCATGAAAGGTCGTCTGCTGACAAATACGAGTAGGGTTGCTAGACACATGCAGGGGACGGAGGAATGTAAAGCTTGTGGGGCTGAAAGGGAAGACATAATTCATGTATTAAGGGAGTGTAATGTGGTAGCAGAGTGTTGGAAGCTTACCGTTTCACCTCAGCTTTGTGACAAATTCTTCTCCATTTTAGAGGCAGATAAATGGATAGTTTGGAACATTGGACAAAATGTTGATTGCACGGGTATCCGTTGGTCAGTTTCTTTCTTTTCTATTTTTTCTCCTCTTATTTTTTTTTAAATTTCCAAACTTTTCTTCCCTCAAAACAGAACATAGAAGTCGGCAAAATCTTCTTAAGATTTGAGAAAATTACAACACGTATTAATTCCATAGACTAGTAACTCTGAAAGTCGAAAGGTACGTGTAAATGTGTGTCAGGTCTTGTTTGAAGATATATGCTTTGTTTGACTGTGTTTTATGCTTTTACGTTTTCAAAATAATTTTATAAAATTGTTTTTGAAAACAAGCGGTGAGAAGAACAAATAAAAAAATATGTTTGGATGATTGTTATAAAATATTAGATTTGAAAACAAAAGGCATACAAAATTATTAAAAGAATCAACTTTGTATAAAAAATCAACTTAAATAACCGAGAGAAAGTGAAATGATAGATGGAAAGTTAAAGAAATGAAAAATGGCGATGATGACAGTAAACAAAAAGAAAATAATAAAATGAAAAAAATAGAGAACACGTTTTTTTAAGCAAGAAATATATACTTCAATAAAACAAAGTTAACAACAACTTATAATGAAATTTGAAAATAGAGAACAGTATGAAAATTGAAAATGTTATTTTAATAATATTTATAATGTTTTATAATGATTTAATCAATAACTTATATTTTTAGTGGCAATATAATATACATATCTATTCTTGTTAATAAGTTACTTTCCATGTATTTTTTTAGAATCAAGAGAAAGCAAACCCCATTAATTTCATTTTAAATTTTTTTAAATTTTACTTTTATTTAATTATACTATAGTACATATCCTAAAACTAAATTTTAAATAATAATAATAATAAATGAAGAATAAAATTGTTGATTAGAAAGTCAAATTTTTAAAAAACTTTAACAATATAACTTTTACTTATAAATTGAAAAACAAACTTTATAAATTGAATAAAAAATAAACTTTATCTTTCTATGTTTGGAGGATACCCAAAGAAAATCTCGGATGCGTTCCAAAGAGGGGAAGAGTTTGTTTTATCCTAGCGGTAAAGGAAAGTGCACGTGTGGATAATTTATGCGAGTGAAGATAAAAAATATTTTAAAATTCATATTAAATCCGTAAATTTTGATTAAATTTTATATATATTGTTTTTAAATTCGTAATTTTATTTTCAAAACCGTGTGCCGCTTCTAGAAAGCCGTGGAAACCGGAAACAAACCAGGGAACGGGGTCTTCCGCGTCTCTAAGCATAGCATTGTACGATCTTCTAATTTCTTATTCGTTCGAAGCATCGACAGTTAACTCTGGAGTTCTCACTCCCTATATTCGATTTCCGATCGAGACCCGTAGGGACTTCGCCTGTATTTTGAGATGGCTCTGAATCCTCAGCTTTTTCTTAATGGGATGCCGGTTCCTTTTGTGGACGAGATGTTTGTCTTGGCCAGAGATGGCGTTGAGTTCGAGGTCGATAAGATCCCTGGGTGCGTAAGTCTTGATTCTCGAGCATTAGATTTACTGTGTTTTATTTGGTTCTCTCTTATTTCGAATAAAGAAGTATGGGGAAGGGGTTGTCCGTTTCTCACACCGTCAGGGGATTGGATATCAGGATATGTAGTTGCACGAATTTCTTCTAATTGGTTTTTCAGGAAATATGTACGCGCAGTCGCGCACTATTGGCATTTTTAATAGATCTTACTTTGTCTAGGAGTGATTCTATGTTTATGAACTTTAATATTGTCAGAGCATTGTGAAGTAGCTGGCTTTGATATTAAGCAGGCATAAGAAAACGGGGACCGCAGGAGTTTGGATTAGTAGGCTACACGGCTTGGAGTGAATCAACTTCTGAAGTCCTTGTAACAGAAGTTGGAAACCCCAAGTGAAAAATACTCATATGCTTTTGTTGAAGAGATTAAATAAGTTAAATTCACTTCATTTATTTATTTATACTTGTAAATAGATATATATCTCTCCAATAAAAGTCAATTATTTCTTATATTAAAGAAAGGAGTAGTAATTTGAAACTAAGTTGATCCTATGGCTTTGAAGTGCATGCAACTCTTTCCCTTACAGATTCCCAATTTATTTTAATTTGTTTGTTGTCCAAAGCCACCCAAGAAGGCCAAATCTAAGCCTACATACTGGAATTTAAAATCCTTTAAAGCCTAACATTCACTAACTTGTATCACTCTTGTCTAATAGTAGTTCGATAAAACTTCTCCTTAAACTTGCATACTTTCTTTTCACAAATAATTTTTGTAGCCTTTCTCCGTTTGAACCACCCAGCATGCATGTGTAACATTCCCATATATTGCACTGTCATTTCGTATAATTTATACCAAAACAAAGCAAAACAGTCACTAGTGAAAGTTATGTTGCAACTGCCACATTGTAACTTAAATGTTATTTGTTGCAAGGGAATGGGAAATGATGTAGATATGTTGTCACAACATGTTTGTGTCGTAGGTATAAAATCGGGAAATGATGTAGATATGTTGTTACAACATGTTTGTGTCGTAGGTATAAAATTGGGAGAATGGTTTTGTGGGAGAATGGTTGAGCTGGATTACAAAGAGTTACTTTTTAAGTTGTGGCCTACAGATAAGGGACAGTAGACAAAAGACAGAAGATAAAGCAATTTCATTTTATCTGGAATAAAAAACAGGTTTATCTTAAATTGGTAATCTGCAACGAAGTATGATAGTTTAGGGCTGTACACTCTCATGAGCAGGATGCTTCTAGCTAGCTTTGCCTTTTCATTCATTTTTCATGCGTTGTTTAGATTGCATTGCAACTGTTGTTAATTCACACCTTCAGTTTACAACAAAATTCTGTTCTTGGAAAAGGGAATCGTTGAAAATCATTACTGAACAGTGGTGGGAGGCAATAGTACTAATGGGATATTGGAAAGGTATGTTGGGAATATTTTAGGAAACGGTGATATGAATAACTAGTGAATTGGAGATTATCACTTTTGCACTCAAATCTCTAATAAATACCCTTGGCATGGTAATCAAGAATGCTCCTTTTTTTTCCTTTTTCAATTTTCATTGTGTTTTCTTTATATACTTGTATCCATAAGCTGTATGTACTGGGGACAAATTGAACTGTCTGTTAGTCTTGCTTTCCCCGTCTTTATTTTAAACATGAGTTGGATCCATTTTCTAGTTCTCCCTTTTTGTTTTAACTTTCAGTCAGACAACTTTAGATGATGTTAATTTAATCATCACTCTGTTATTAACTTCTGTGATGCATGGCCAGAAATCAAGGGGGTCACATCAAAACAAAGGGAACCATCTATTTGTCAAATATACGAATGGTTTTTGTTGCTAAAGTGCCTGTTGGAGACTTTGCAGCTTTTGACATGCCTTTGGTATGTGAAACTGCATTTATCCTTGTTTAAATATTATTGCCTGTCATATCCTTTCCCCCCCTCTTTAGATATTCTTTTGGTTGCTCTTTAGATATTCTTTTGGTTCTCTCCTCACTTGACCGGTACTGCAAATAATGAAATTTCATTATAAAAGAGTAATCACTACTAGATTGAGCATAAGGTATCATCAAACTGGAAATGATAAGAAAAGCTTAATAAAGAGCATGTATTGATCCTATTAAACTTGAGCAGTTGAGTGTAGTAGGCTGTTCTATATCTATGGAAAGCAATGTGGTGACTCCTATGGAAACACTTGTTAATTGCATCTAAGAGAAGCCGTAGACACAATTCTATCTTGAAACTTGTGTAAGGGCAAGGATTTACCCCTGCAGATGTGGACATTCCTCTCAAAACAAAAACCACATAACCCATCAAACCAGTTTTCATCAAAACAGAGAAAAAAGGGAACCCAGCTTCACACCAGAAATCTCTCGCAACCTAGAAACCGGTCTTCTTCATCACCGTTTGAGATGTCAATTACCAATCTGTGCGTCTGGACAGTCAATGGAAGGGTTAATGGGAAGTGAATAAAGGGGGAAGGATTGTGGGATTCGGCATGACAACATCCCTACACCCGCTTTGTGATGTTTTCTATTTCTATTTTTATTATTATCGTTCATTCAAGCATTATGAATATTGACTATGGTGTTCGTAAGCTTTTTGTAACTCATTTGATTCCTTTTACCTAGGAGATTCTCCTATGTATTACAAAGATTAGAGTGAGATGAAGCACTTGGCTATCATAATTCTCTTATGCCATGTTGGTCGTTTGATAAACATTATTAGTGAGGATAAAGCATCTTTTTTCCACTCAATAAAAATGAGATAAAGTATCTTTTGCATGTTTTCTCTACTGCTATTATATGTTGCAGGCTTGCTAATGTTTAGCTTTCCTCATTATGCAGCTTTACATCCATGGTGAAAAATTTAACCAACCAATATTTCACTGCAACAATATTTCTGGACTTGTCGAGCCTGTAAGCGTTTTATGTTTGTTATTCTGAGTCTTGACTCTTGTATTCTTGTATTTTTTTCTATTGATATTCTTTCTGGTGGCAAAAGAATTATAATCAGAATTCTTGATTCATTAAATAAGGACTTAATCTGGGGATAGATACCCTATTTTGTGTAATTGTTGTGGTATATCATTTGTCCTACAGACTGAGTTCTGTGAAATCTATATAGATCGTACCAGATGACCAACATAGAGCTCTTCATTCCACACACTCATTTAAGATCTTGTTCAAAGAAGGGGGCTGTGGAACTTTCGTTCCTCTTTTCTTCAATTTGATTGCTTCAGTAAGGCGTTATAATCAACACTCTAATATCATGATGGAATCTCACCTGGATCCTTTGCAAGCATCACAGACTCCTGTAGATGAGATGATGAGACATGCGTAAGCAAATATTTTGCTGCCATTACTAATTTATGTGAGCCAATTGGTAAGATGTTTTGTTCATTTTTTCTTTTGCAGGTACGTTGATCCTAATGATCCAACAAGAATATTTCTACAGCAACCCAA
>JANTPZ010001496.1:0-52764 GCA_025593235.1 Vachellia pachyceras | reverse complement strand
GAAAGTTCTGACCAGATGTGTTCCGGTATCGGCAATGGCTGGATTAACCCTGGAGATGCGACGGTTTCATATTTGAAACGTTGGCAGCTGTCACACATGCGGACGAATTCCCGAACATCCTTGGCAAGCCCCTTCCAATGAAAAACAGAGGCGATACGTTTGTAGGTGGCTGTCCTGCCTGAGTGTCCCCCTAGTGCATCGGCATGAAAATAGCGAAGCAGATCTGTCCGCAGGTTTTGGTCAGCTCCCACGACCAACCTTCCTTTGCGACGGAGAATGCCATCCTTCCATGAATAATGCTGATGCGACGTAGAGTCCCTTTCGAGGTTGGTAATGAGCTGCTGAGTGTGATGATCAGTGGCCCATGATTGACGTACACGGTCATATAAATCCGTAGTTGGAGCTGTAATCGCCATTATTGCTGCCTCATGTCTACGAGAGAGAGCGTCTGCCGCCACATTCTCCTTTCCTCTGCGATATTCAATCTCATATTGGAGACCCCATAGTTTATTGAGCCACCGTAACTGTTCAGGGGACACAAAGCGTTGTTCCAACAAGTGTTTAAGAGGCAAGTGGTCTGTGCGAATGACAAATGGACAGCCCACAAGATACGAACGCCATTGTTTGATGGCAAAAACGATAGCCATCAATTCCCTTTCGTATGCTGAGAGTACCTGCTGTCTGGAACTCAATGGCTTGCTAACGAAAGCTAGGGGGTGACCATTTTGAACCAAGACTGCCCCATGCCTGTGTTGGATGTGTCCGCTTCGATAACGAATTTATCAGCAAAGTTAGGGAATCCCAGAGCCGGAGGTGATGTCATAGCTTCCTTGAGTACCCTGAATGCCTGTGCTGCTGCTGGTGGCCATTGAAATTTTGTATCCTTCTTAAGCAGCGTTGTCAGGGGGTGGCAAATGCTGCCGAAATTCCTGATGAACCTTCTGTAGTACCCTGCCAGTCCCAGAAATGCTCGCAGGGCGCGCAATGATGTTGGAGTAGGCCATGCTTGAATCGTTGCAATTTTGTTGGGGTCAGCTTCCACACCTTTCGCTGAGATTCGATGGCCTAGATAGTCAACCTGAGTGGTGGCAAAAATACATTTGGAAAACTTAGCAAACAGTATGTTTTGGCGTAGCGTGGAAAGTGTTGTATCAAGGTGCTCCAAATGAGATTCCCAGCTCCTGCTATACACCAAAATGTCGTCAAAGAATACAAGGATAAATTTTCGCAGGTAAGGACAAAAAACAGAGTTCATTATACTCTGAAAGGTTGCCGGCGCATTACTCAAACCAAAAGGCATCACAAGGAATTCATACAGCCCTTCATGTGTTCGGAAGGCGGTTTTGTGACTATCCTCAGGGTGCATCCGAATCTGGTGGTAACCTGAGCGGAGATCAAGTTTAGAAAAATAAACAGCTCCCCGAAGTTCGTTGATGAGTTCTTCAATCAAGGGAATAGGGAACTTATTCTTAATAGTATCCTCGTTGAGTCATCGGTAATCCACACAAAAACGCCATGTTCCATCTTTTTTGTGAATCAAGACGACCGGAGCTGCAAATGGACTTTGACTCTCACGAATAACTCCTGTTTTCAGCATCTCCCTGACCTGTTTTTCGATCTCATCCTTTTGGAGGGGGCCGTAACGATATGGTCGCACACTGATTGGTTTATTCGTTTGCAGCAGGATTTTATGGTCAATCGCACGCGATGGAGGTAAGTGCTGAGGTTCAGCAAACACGTCCTGGAAGGCTTGTAGGAGTTCATTGAGCTGGTGCCTTTGGAGGGAAGAAAGAGAAGGTGCTTCGCAGCCAGGTGACAATACGTTGGCGTTGCTGCTGAAGACGTAAACCAGGAAGGAGTGGGCTGCCTTTCTTACGCTTGATATTGCTTCGGCATTGCCTACAAGCCCAATAGGGGCTGAGCCCAATCCCAACAGCTCACACCACTGGCCCTTGTATGAGAATGCCATATACCCGTGATGCATGTCCAGAATAATTCGTCCCAAACGAGCTAACCACTGTGCTCCCAGAATCATGTTGAATGTGCCTAGTTCCATGACTATGAAATCGTCCCTGAAATTCTTATTCGTCATAGACCACTCCACGCCCTTGCAATGTTTATCGATCCGCAAGGTGTGGCCCCCTGCTATGCCAACGCATAAGCTGCTCTCCCTGCAAACTGAGAGGTGCAATCTTTTTGCTGTTGAAGCATCGAGCACATTATGCGTGCTTCCCGAGTCTATTAGGATCACAACTCGCTGCTTCTTAATGTATCCCTCTACCTTCATGGTTGAACACCCCGGACGTCCTTCCATTGCGTTGATAATGGCCTGAATTTGATCAGGTGGTGTTTCTCCCTCGAGCTGTTCAGCACCATCCACAAACTCGTCATCGTCGTGTGCGGAAACTATCAACATCATTACCTGTGATTCCTTACACCTGTGGGAACTAGAATACTTATCGTTGCACCAATAACACAAGCCCTTGCGCCTTCGTTCCTCCATGTCCTTCTTGGACAGGGTGAGCGACGCCTTCCTAGCAGTAGAGACCGTCGATGATGCTGCTGTGTTCCCAGCCGAGGACAGAAGTGGGAACCTTGTCTGAGTTACGGGGGTCCTCGTGACGAGGGTGTATAAACAGGGACATGCTGTTTGGAGTTTGAGTTTGAGATTGTGTCCGAGAAAGCACGGAGGGAGCGTTCTTGAATGCGAGCCATCTGCATAGTACTCGTCAGGCTTGAGAGTTTGAATGCGTCAACGGCGGCCTGGATGTCGTCCCGGAGGCCTCCCAAGAAGCAGTGCATCGCAACCTCTTCAGGAATGTCTGCTTCGGTCAGAAGATCATCAAAAGCCTCAATATACTCATCGACTGTCATCGTAGCTTGGTGGAGTTGCTTGAGCTGCACCATCGGATTAAGTTGTTTGACGTCGACAAAACGCGCCTGCATGTGCTCGAAGTATTCTTCCCATGGTACTTCATCTTCGCGTCTGCGTTTCATAAAGGTGAGATGCCATTTCAGTGCCTTACCCTCCAGATGGATGCTGACTAAACGGATTCGTTGTTCTGCCGGTGTACCGTCGACCGTAAAGAACTGTCGGCAACGGTAGGACCAGCCCCTAAAATCGTTCCCGTCAAACCTTGGGAATTCCACACGGCTATGTCGTGTGGGTGGTGCATACCCCGGTGAGTTCGCATGATACGTCCCAAATTGCACCTGCGGCTGTCGATTAAAACTCCCTGTTGATCCGCTCTGTTGTTCCCCCATTGCAGACGGCGCAAGGTTCTTCATGTTGATGTTAATTTCTTTAAAAAAAGATTCAATCCGGAGCATTGATTGTTTCAGATCCCCAATGTCGCTGGTGTTTTGTTCCAACTGCACCCGGCTATTATCTGCAGCTACCGCCTGATCATCCAAGCGTCGCTCAAGATCGCTGAATTTGTCGGAGGAACGGGTGTCTGGCGCCATGGCCCAGAGGAGGGCTCTGATAGCAGTTGGTATGAGCCGAACGCGAGAACGAAGAAGAAAGACACGAAAAGAAAGAAAGACACTGTATTATTCCATGGTCTCTTGCAATACAACGGCATGATCATATATAGTCCCTCAGCTCTCGCTGTACAGCTCACCTCTCTCTAACAGATTTAACTAACTCAACTAACGGCTAACGGCTAGTTGCCACATCAGCAATATTCCCGTATCACATGGTCTGCCGGAAAACGGTGCTTGAGGCACACCTTCAAGTGGCACGTTTTACAGGTGCTTGTATTAGAGAACGCCAAAACCTCCTTGCACCGCTTGACTGGACAGGTGGGTTTCTTCTTCTTAGGGTCACAATCTCCAGACTTGTCGTGCCTCTCTAAGATTGCCTTCTCGTCTTCTCCGGAGTGACCGGTGATCTCGATAGAAATGGAACATGCTTCGCAGCGACGACCTTCCGGCTGTTATGATCGGATTTTGGACAATTGTGGGACTTGTAAGATCGATGATCGAGACAGAATACCTGGTGGCAACCTTCGCAAGTGAAAGGGAGAAAATCGAGGAGGTTGCAATCGCTGTGCTGGCAATGTCTTTTTAAATCAGGGAAAGCTTCAATTCCACCCACCATTGGTGGGTTTCTCGAGCTATCGTTGATTAGGCTCGCTTCTGAGAATTGAGGGTTGAATATGGAACGCGAGGGAGGGGCTTGTTGATATAGGCTTTGGGATTGGGGATGACGTATGATTTGGTGATTGATTTTTAGAAGAGGGACTGCGCTTACCCATACTCTAAGGATAAAGTACATAACTCATGAAACACTAAAACATGTCTCTGCAGATGTTGGAGGATGTCAAGTAAACTCTTTAGTTCTGATTACACAGGTAGATCAACCCAGTTTCACTAAGCTGTGGTGATGGCTACCCAAACGCCGCAATTGGACGCACAACAAAGTGGCACTCCTCATGATCGAACCATCTCTGTTTAGGTGAGTATACTAATCCAATCCCTTCGTCAGTTGAACCCACGATCGTGAGTACGTGGGTTCGGGTTTTTTCCGCTGAGGATTTAAGTTGCACAGGCAAGAGCCCATTTTGGAGGAAGCGACTCGGTGGTCGACCTGACCCGGCCCATTTCAATTAAACTTCGACAGCCCATTCTATTTTTTTTGTAGACAGCACTTTTCTTTCTTATAAAATCTCCAGAAATAGGCCCATCCCAGAGAGAATGAAACTCATGTGGCTCTTTCCGTATAATGAAACTTGCCTCTAATCAACAGGATTAGCTCTGATGTAAGAATACGCCCAAAAAAAAATACTCTTGTTTACGGTGAAAATGTAAGTGAGAGAAGTGATAACGAGCAATAACAATTGATAAAGGCAAAAAAAAATTGAAATACGGTACCACAAATTTTAAACAAATTATTAGCACATATTATAAGTGGGAACATGTTTCTCTTAACAAAAAATCTTAAATATGGAATCAGAGGGAGCATGATAATTTTAAAATAATATATTGACATATAACCCTGTGAGAATTTATTAATGTTGGACAAGTTCAGATTTCAGAGGGAGTCAGGATCCCGCCACCCCCTGGGTCAGATACAAATTTTAAAAAATGCAATATTTTTTTTTCAAATAATGAAGAATTAATCTATACACGTTCAAGACGTTTGCCATCTAAAATTTAGGTTTGTTTTCAAAACTCAATTTTTGTTCAAGTACTCACATTTTTTGAAAAATCAGTTTTGGATACAAAACTTCAGTTTAAAATCTAGATTTTGAAAAAGTTATTTTCTTGTCAAATCACATCTATTATTCTAATAAATTTTATATTTCCATACTTTTTATTTCTTTCTCTTTCCTCTTTCCTACTTACTTTTTTCCTTGAACTCCGTTAAAGTTAATGTGCTTGTTTGGCAACATCGTTGCCAAAACGGTGCACGTAAGCCGAGACAAAACCATCTTGAAATCTGTAAAAACCATCTCGAAATTCTTAAAAACCATCTTAAAATCCGTAAAACCATCTCGAAATCCACAAAATGCCTCGGAATCTGTAAAATCCATTCTCCCAACGAAATTCCCAAACACACATTAACTTTCCAAGCACAACCTTTTAAAATCTGGGGTTTGAAACCGAGATTTTACTTTGGAATCTGTAAAAACTATTCTTCAAAACTTAGGTTTTACCTTAGAATCTGTGAAAGCTATTTTGAAAACTCCAAGATTGATTTTATTATTTTTATTTACACAAACCATTTGTGATTGCTTCACATTCCCCAAAACCATCAAATTAAAATGGGACCTGGACTCTTTGGAGTACTGTGCAATAAAAACTCAGCAGAAGGATGTCAATGGATCCACCATTGAACACAGAGTTTCAACGGCAAAAACAAATCCGTAAAAGGGGATGACCGTACTGACCATTTAGTAACCGAAATCATGCATTAACAAACTGTAAAGTTAAAAAGGCACAGCAACTTCCTCTTTTTATTCATTCATGGAAAGCTTCACATGATACGATGAACAGAGACAAATTTTTTATTAAACGCCCCTAATAAGAAAGATCATGGAAGTGCGACACACTGCAACCTGGAAGTGATAATTAATACTCTAACAGTAATGATCCATAATGTCCCAACACAACGTGCTTCTCATCCTCTTTGTTTTGGTCATTACAAACATTCACACCGACATATGCCACAGGATTCTGTTGGTCCCAACCCGGATCAACTTGTACACTATAAATACTACATCGATAGCAGATTATCGTACATTTGGATTAATGATTGAAACTACTTTTTATTTAGCATCTATAGGGTAAATATACAAAGAAATTATCTTTGCATCAGTTAAGTTTTATAATTTCATAAAAAAATTGCTGTTAATGATGGAGGCCCACTAACAGTGGCGGAGCCCCTTGCTGCCGGGGGCATTTGCCCCGCTTAAATTTTTATGTTATATGTAAATAACTATTAAATTTTTATCATACATTCACTTATATTTAAGATTTGAACTCATTCAAATTATTTATATTAACAAGTTTATTATCATTTATTTAAAAATAAAGAAATTAGGGGAAAAACATTTACGTACTCTTCAAAGAAAAAAGAGAGAATAAGGGTTGACCAGGGGGAGAGAGGATGAGATGTGGGGTGGGACAATGGAAGGAAAAGGGGAGAAATCGCTTTTAGAAAAGGGGCAGGGAGATGCGGCCAGCGTAGGACACTCCTAAAGCTTTCAATTAAGCAAAGTGTTGTTGGACAGAGAGACTTGGGCGTTAAGAATCCAATAATTATGCAATTTTGTGGGGCTCACTGCGTTGGAAAAACTTCATTCTCCTTCCTCTCTTCCTTGTAGTTGTCAGTCCGATACCGTTGTGTGCATTTCTCCCCCATCACTAAAAGCTAAACTGTTAAAGTGAACATCTGGCCCCATCCAAGAAGAGGAAACACACGAGAAGTAATTTTATGTAAATCGAAGTAAACATGTGAAAAATATTAACATATATATGTTTTAGTCACTTGCACATCAAATCATTATTTTAGGAGAAGTCTACATGCAGTATTTCATATATAATGCTTCAAATGAGATTAACTACGATTAAAGGATATGTACGCTGCTAATAAGAACCAAGAAAGATGGTAATTTTCAACCGTTAACGTTCCTTTCAGTTCTTTAGAATGCAGCTCGTGTGTGTGTGTGTGTTTTGGGTTGGGGTCGGGTTAAATAAAACCTATTTTAACCAAAATATTTATCTATTCTTGCAGATTGGAGGAATAGAATTAGTAGAAACAACGTTGTTCTGGCTTGAATCAAAGTGGGGTGAGAGATCTGTGGGCGACGAGCAACAAGCTTTGTGCACAACGGTTGTTCTGACTTGTTCCAATGTGATAAGGCTGCTCCCATGCATTACTTTTTTTTATTATAAATTTTTAGGAAATGGGTTGATCTCACCCACAATTTAAAGATGGGGTATTTAATTCACGATCAACTAAAGCTTGTCCTTGAAGATATTGGAGCAAGTCAAGTAAACATTTTAGTCTGATCATATAAGTAGGTCAACCCAACTTCATCAAGCTATGGTGATGTTTCCCCAAATACTACGACTGGAGTCACAACAATGTGGCACTCTCCAGTTGAGCGACAGACGATGGGTTGCTCACGTACATTAACATTGGGGAGGTTTCAAATGTCACAATAATGTGTCCACTTATAAATCAGCACATTATGGGTCCATTTGGTAAAGTGGTGGAAAAGTACTTATGGGTTTATTCATACAAGTCGAGGCAAATATGTGAAGGAGATTGTTTCGTTTTACGAAAAAACACTGTTGAACGTGCTTATGGGTATAAGCACTGTTTTGCCAAACAAACCCTATGTTTAATTATAATTCCTCCATGCAATAATTTAACGTGGCTCTATCATACACACACACTTCCTTTTTATATACAAGAGTAGGGATGGTGTTTACCATTTTTAAGATGAAAAGACGGAGTAATTTAATTTAAATTACTTAAAAGTATTATCATTATTTTATTTTAAAAATCAGAACAACAACCGGACACTCCCACAGCCGCAACGAGGCTCTCCTGGTTTATTCCTCCTCAGTCCTCACATCCAATGTCCGTCGCTCTTTGAAAACCAATCTCACAAAACGTTCCGGGTCTCCATTTCCCATCATGGTAAAGTTCTGACCTTCTGGGTTCTGAGAATTCCGCTCTGATTGCTCCGCCACGCGCCTTTCAACGTCTGAGCGATGGGCAACAATATGGAGTTTCAAGACGCTGCGAGTTTCGTGGTCCATGGATCCTTACAGAAAAATCGGGCTTCTCACAGAGCAACAGAAGCAGACGCCGTCCCTCCCAGCCGAAAATGGAAGATTTTCTACAGGTTATCGTCGGCCATCGCTTCCAAACAATCAAAACCTGAAAAGAAACAGCCCCCGGAAGAATTTCTCTGTCCCATATTAAGTTCTCTCATGGCAGACCCCGTCATCGTCTCCTCAGGTCACACCTTCGAGCGAGTAACTGTTCAAGCCTGTAAGAGTCTAAACTTTAAACCATGCCTCACCGATGGCTCCACGCCCGATTTTTCAACCGTAATTCCCAACCTTGCTCTTAAATCTGCCATTGCTAAATGGTGCCAGAGCTCCGCCAACCTAGCCCCCGAGCCGCCTGATCTGGCTTCTTCTGAGAAGTTCGTGCTAAGCCTAATGATGAAGACCCATCAGAAGACAGATTCAGATATCCAGTACAAAGTAGAGTCGCAGAAGGTAGTAATCTCAGAGGAAGAGCTGATTCAAGTAATGAAAGATAACCCACCTGTGAATTTCAATCACGCAGCGACCGAGGTCGCTCGACGGCCAGCTCACCCTTACTGGAACTCTCAGGAATCGTTGGGTTCCTCTCCTGCATCTACGCCTATGCAACTTTCAACTCGACCAAGCAGCTACTCCTCTTCTTCATCCTCAGAAGTCGAAGTCATTATTCACAGTTCACCTGAAGAAGAGAATATCCTGGCGAAGTTAAGAAGCTCACAAGTGTCCGAGATCGAAGAAGCCGTTATTTCACTGAGAAGGCTCACGAAAAATAGAGAGGATACGAGGGCCCATATCTGCAGTCCTCGGTTACTCTCCCTCCTTCGATCGTTAATTGTGTCCAGGTACACTATTATTCAGGTGAATGCAGTGGCAGCTCTGGTGAACCTCTCATTGGAGCAAGTGAACAAAATAAAGATACTCCGGTCCGGAATCGTTCCTCTGCTGATCGACGCATTGAAGGGGGGATCCGCTGAGGTACAGGAACACGCTTC
This sequence comes from Vachellia pachyceras, assembly GCA_025593235.1. Classification (NCBI taxonomy): domain Eukaryota; kingdom Viridiplantae; phylum Streptophyta; class Magnoliopsida; order Fabales; family Fabaceae; genus Vachellia; species Vachellia pachyceras. Next base: position 43,480 of record JANTPZ010001496.1, on the reverse strand, counting down.
CGGCGCACTCTTCAGCTTAGCCATTGACGACGACAACAAGACTGCGATCGGCGTGCTGGGTGCTCTGTCGCCGCTGCTCCGCTTGCTTCAATCGGAGAATGAGCGAACGCGGAACGACTCAGCGCTGGCACTGTACCACCTCTCCCTCGTACAGAGCAACCGGACCAAGATGGTAAAACTCGGGTCCGTTCCGATCCTAATGAGCATGTTAAAGTCTGGTAAAATGAGCGGTCACGTGCTACTCATACTATGCAACTTGGCGTCCTGTGGGGATGGACGAGCGGCCATGTTGGACGCGCAGGCGGTGGAGTGCTTGGTGGGCTTGCTGAGCGGTGGCGAATTGGGTTCGGGGTCGAGCCGGGAGAGCTGCGTGGCGGTTTTGTACGCAATGAGTCACGGTGGGTTGAGGTTTAAAGCGGTGGCGAGGGCGGCGGGGGTGGTGGAAGTGTTGAAGAAGGAGGAGAAGGCGGGAAGCGAGAGGGCGAGGGAGAAGGTGAGGAGGATACTGGAGATGATGAGGGCGAGGGAGGAAGCCGAAGAGGATGACGTCGACTGGGAGGCGCTTCTCGACTCGGGGTTGAGCAGTCTGAGTCACTTGCCCGAGTAATGAGTACAGTCTTCTTCTTCTTCTTTTTTCTCTTCCATTTTTCACTGTAAATTGGTTTTCTTTTTGTTTACTTTGTTTGGGTCTTCCCTCTTGACCAAACCATGCCGGCTCATTTACCATGGACTTCTTTGTGCGTGTTGTGCCACTCCTCAATATAACATACGGGCGAAAAAACTCATCTTTAGTTTCTGGGAAATCATGATTCTGAATCTATGCAGAAATGTGAGATTTGTGGGTTTCTTCGTCCTCCTGTTCTTATCTGGGTTTTGAGAATAAAAAAAGAGATTTTCTGTTGGATCTAAGGGACTTATTTATTAAATTGTCTCAAATTTTAAAATATTTAAAAAATGTCCCATTGACAACATAAGGTGTTGTTAATACAGCACATGTTGTTGTCAGGGGTTGTCAAGTGACAACACCATGCACTGTATTGACAACACGAGTATGTGACCATTTTTTTTAAAATTTGAGACCATTTGCTAAATATCTTCACTATGTGGGACCCCACAGTAAATCTCCCAATAAAAAATCAGAGTATAATAATCGATACCTAAATGTAGCAAAAGTGTGCACGCGCATGTATGGAAAATTTTTTCCCTTTAACTCTAAGATAAAAAACATTTTAAAATTAAAAAATATTCAAAATTCGTAAAAACATCTTTCTCGACGTATTTCTCAATACTCGCCATATTCATAATTATGGTTGGGTTGTCCACTCAGGGCAGTTGAATGGGGTGACGTGGAACGGTCTTCTCCTTCCTAACAATCCGACGGCCGAAACAAGAGATCAGATTCCCTGCTGTACAGCAGTACAGGGATCGATTTGTTTTTTCTTTTACAGGTATATTTTGACTTTAAACGGTGAGTGAATTGGGAATAGGCTTAAAATAATCAAGAATGTGAGATTTTTTGGGGGAGGGATATGCTTCATCGCTTAACTTTATTTCCCGCAATTAGCTTTTGGCCTTTTTATTTATTGTTTCCTTTGCACTTCATTCTTCGTGTGAAAACTAAAAGCCATAAACAAGGATTATCCCTTCCCTTATTCTTTCAGCTGTGTGTGGGGTAATAAAGTTGCCCCTCCTTAAAAAGCCTTCTTTTTTTTGGAGATATCCCCAGGTTACCCATTGCATTTCAATGAATTACTTTGCTTAATACCAAGGCCCACGTTCTGGTTCAATGATATCCCTCCCCACGTGGACCTTTTAAAGTTACTCTTGCTTGCTTGTTCAACATTTAGTACTCATACCCATGGTACATGGGTTTAGTGGTAAGGATCATACTTTCTCACTAAATGGGAAGAGGTTCAATTCCCACCGCGATGTTTGGAGAGGCATCATAGCTCCTGGGTGTTTAGGTTAACGCCTGAGGATAATTGACGACTCGCATTGCCTGAGATTGGTATCACCTAAGAGGAAAGGAGATTCCGCCCTGCCCTTGGACTGTGGGTGAGCCCAAACCCCTGTCTAAAATTTTGTTACAGAAAAAAAACCATTTGGTAGTACTCATAACATTCATACTTGTGTACGAGTTTTCTCGTATATTTCTATGAAGCTCAAAAAAAGGTTGTTGTGTGTTATGGCGTTAACAACCCGAGAAGATAAAGAAGACTTAGGCGGTCTGTGTTACTGCATATTATTGGCCTTATTTAGAATAACGTTTCTAAAAGTCAAATACACACTCAACAGTATTTTTTCGTAAAACGAGATAATCGTCTCCACATATTACTCCAACTTGCGTAAAAATACTTTTCTATTGTGTTCTCAAACGAACACATTTACTGCCCTTTCAAAGCTTGATTTCTGACTTCTCCTCTGCTTGTCAAGATTGGTCTCTTTAGGGAAAGCGAAGAATGGGAATCCAAGTGTTGCTTTTAAAAGTTGCTCACTCTTTAGGCCTCCGTTTTCACATTTTTAGTCACCCCTCTTCGTCTCTTATCCTTCCCCTTTACCCATCAAATTATTAATTATCCATCCACTTCCCCTTCAACTTAATAATTTTTAAATAAATTTCAACAGAACTACTGAAAGTTGAGGATAAAGCAGGTGGAACCCAAAGCACGTTGAACAATCCCATATATATTTGTCCCGTTCATTGACTTAAACAGAAAAGCGTAGTCGTTTTTGGATTGCTGGAAACAATGAGAGATGAATTTAGGCTAGCAGTTCATTGGGCCCAAATATAAAAGCACTGTTGAATGGGCTGACCCGTTGGAGAATCCAATGGGGTTCTGACTGTAAAGGGGGAATGAGAAAGGAAAAGCGAGGGATATGCACAGGGGCCCACTGAAAATAGACTAATGTGTAATCAACAAGTCCGTACTTAGTGTCAACCAACCATCCGGTTTGGTCCGAGTGGTAAGCTGCTCGGTTACGCTTATGTGAAATCTTGAATTCAAACTCCAACGTATGTGAAAATTTTCGTTGGATCCAGATGTACTCTGGATAAAGTTATAGTGAACTGGGTGGACAAAAAAAAATCCATATTCAATGTTTGATAGTGTCTATAAGTATAATAAAATGATGAGTGTGGTTGGGGGGACAAATACAGCCTGCGTATACTTTTTTTTAAAAAAAAAAATTAAAACTAAATAACATCAACTCAACAAGAGAGTATAGGGAGTCAGAGCCCCTGAGCTCTATCACCGCCTACCCCGTGAACATGAGGTGGCAGGTTACATAATACACAAAAATTTCCACATATATCATGAGCTAGTTTGGTTAGGTTGTATGCAGTAATTTTATCCTCCTTTGAAACATGATGAACTAACACTTGTCAGTTTTTGTTCAGGAGTGACTTGGCTTCATTTACAATAACATTGAAATAATGTTGTATTGTGCATCCTCGCAGCATCGAGTTAAGCCTCGATCTTTATCCTACGAATTCCTTTGCTTCAGCATGGTAAAGCCTGTGTATACTAAGCTGATCTTGTTCATTTTTCTGGAGGTTAATATGCTTTCTGTTTTTTTTCGGAGAGTAATAACTAATAATGTTGTCCGGAGAAAAAAATTATTTGCCAGTAACTTAATAGTCATCAAGATTCATATCCATATTTTGACAGGCTGCCACTTCAATAAAATCAGACATGGATGGTCTGTATTGTTAAATAGTATACGAGAGACTTATCATGCTAAAAAATTCTCATCGCACTTAGCTCTTAAGCTAACGTGCGCTGGTGTCAAGAAACACCTAAACCTTGAAAAGGGCACACAGAAACACTATTGATCCTGTTTGGAAACACTTACAAGATCCTAAAAAATCCATTTAATAGTGTTTTTCTGAAAAACGAAACAATTTTCTTCTTATATTTATTTTGATTTACGTAAAAGCACTTCCCCACCGTGTTCCCAAATGGATTAAGTGCAATATTTAATATTAAGCAAAGAGCTTTTTTTTCCATCACTGATCAGGAGTCAGTTAGCCACACAAAATATTGAATCTTATTACTATCATTAGTATTAAAGAAAATGGGATTACTACGACATCATGAACACAAAACTAGGCATGATTAAACTTAAAGACGGAACATAACATGATTTACCCCATGAACTTTTGACTCCCTTGTGATACAGTATACTTGTCATTTTTATCATTGTCCCTGTCGCCATCCTATGCGGCAACAACCGGTAATAAAATTTGTTGCCCAACCCATCACCGCATAGAGGACCGGATAAGACTCAGGAGGGAGAAAAGAGAAGAGGCAACAAACCCACAGCACTGGCGACGGAGATGAATCTTAACTTTCAAGATTGGATATAATGGGATTGAAATCTCTGAACCCGTCAATAGTTTTCAGATTGATTTAACCACAAAAGATGCAACTTGGAGTATTCTGCAACTCATTTTTATTAATTTTTGATCAGCTGTTATTCTTAAAGCTTCACAAACCAGCAAACCCCCTCCATCACTTTCAGTATCCCACTTCCGCACCCCAAATCCCACCTTTGATTCTTCTTCTCTCTCTAGTCGCTTGGGGCATTCTGATTCCTGTTTGTCTTGGCGTTTGATGATGGCTAATAATTTCGATGATGATGAGTTCTAGCTGCCACTGCGGATCCCCGCCGATGACGACTTCTTTATGGAGAAGTGTAGCTTTTTCGGCAAGCCTAAGAATGATGATGCCAATCCTTTTCAGACTCTGTTTCCTTCTGGGTTCCCATGCGGATATTTGACTCATCCCCCCCTTGATTTTGATTCAGACTTTGCTTCCATTCTTGAGAAATCCAAAGATTATTCTCTGTTTTTTTAAAACCTTACCACATTGCTTCCAGTCTCGAAGGCTGCTATTGAAGGTCGTTCTGTATTATATTTGGTAATAAAGGTCTCTTTTCACTCAAAACAAAAAAAGAAGCTTTATAATTTCAAAAAGGATCCAGCTTTCCAAAGTTTTGTCTTTTCGTGGGCCTCTAAATGTGCCCTTTCTCATGCTTACGACTTGATTACATGCCCAACTTTATTTCAAATACCCCCCCCCCCAAAATCACACCAATAATTAATCACCTTTTACTAAGTAAACCACGCACCAGAGATTCTACTCTCTACAATCAACAACAACGCTTACCAAATAACATCCAAATAACGCAAGAAAAAAGCTTTATTGAATTCATAACTCATCTATTCAGATTCAGGTCGTGAACAAAGTGTGTATGATTCAGCTTAAAATATCACTCTCTTCCTCTCTCTTGACTCAGCATTGCCACCAGATTCTAGCAAACCACCGAATCAATAATTAATTTGAAATCAAATCAATTTAATTTATCTGGTCACACCTGCGCCTGATCTCTCCTTTCCTTCCGGTCTGTACGCCGACAAGGCCCAGCTTCTGCATTGCCTGAGCAAATGCCTGAAAGAACTTGTTCTCATCTGCCGCGAATTCTTCCACAAACGGTCTCGTTCTCGGGTCGTTGTACAACCCGCGGTCCGACTTCAAAACCCCCAAACCCTTGGGCAGGTTCTGGAAGTACATGTTATCGAACTTGTTGGGGGTCATGATGTCGTTGAACACTGACAATGTAGGATTCTTCCTGTAATCGCCACAAGCTCTCTGCAACCCCGCAGCGAATCGAGGGTTGTATTGAGGATCGTATTGTGAGAGCTTGCTGTTATTGTAGATGTCGTTGCTAATTTCGGAGCAATGCGAGAACCCAATCGTGTGAGCCCCGCTCAGAGCTACCATCTCTCTGACGGAGAACCCCTTCGCGGCGAAGATCTCGATGATCTGCGACATCGTCATGGTCGGCTTTGGAAGATGGCCTTCAATAGCAGCGGCCTTTGAGACGCGACCGTCCTTGCGACCGATGAAGACATTGTAGTGGGGACCGCCGACCATGGTGAGGAGGTCACGGGTGGCGACGGCAAGGATATCGGCACAGGAGATTGTGTTGGGGCAGGCGAGCTCGAGAGCAGTCTTGGCGCGAACAATGACGTCGAAGCCGTCGCCAGAAAGGGAGCGGTTGATGTCGGCGTCGCGCTCTGCTTTGATGAAGAAAGTGGATGAGACAAGGACAGAAGCATCGCAGCCGTTGGCGAGGCAGTCATGGAGGAAGAGGCGGAGCGTGGCGCCGGCGGTGGTGGGGCTGGTGATCTGCTTATTAGTGATAGTTTCCTGGATGATTTTGTTGAACTGGGGGCAGGAATGTTGGTAGTAGTCAAGGCTGAGTCTGGACTCTGATGGTCTTACAAGTACAACAAGGGATACAGCTACGAGGAAAAGCGTGAGAACAGTCGGTCCTTCCATTGAAAGCTTTCAGTACAGTCACAGAGCAATCCCCAGAGGTGACGGTGGAGGCAGAGAAAGAGGGCGACCAGGGAAGACAAGACAGTGGAAGTGCAATTAAGGAGGACAGGAGGAGAGAGATAGAGGGAAGGGTCCACGCACCTCGCCCTGGACCATCATCCACGGGATGCGTGCTTCTAGCTGTCCGGGTGGTGGCCCTGGCCCATGGCGTAGGGCCTACTTTGTGCCAGGGTGTTCACGCGAAGTCCGGTTCTTCATTACTCCATCGCCCAGAGCCACTAGGATGCTGACACGTGCCACAGGTAAAATTGCAGAAGACTCCTTTTTGTGTCAATCATCCGTATCCTGCATCCATCACACTTGAGGTTTTACCTGGATTCGGATTGAGCCTTGTAGATCACAGGACCCTAAAACTCTAGCATCAAATATATAACACTGAGTGAGAACTGAAATCAAAACTTTTAATTAAACTGATAGTGCATGATACAACACTTTAGTTGAAACAAGTATTAACGTGGCAGTTTGGAAATACGTTGTAAAAGTAATTTCATGTAGGTCAATGTAAATGTGTTAGAGAAATTTTATTTTGACTTATGTAAATAGTTATCAATCAAGCATATGTGGATCTGGACAGACAGCACCTGACAACTTTGTAACTTTAACGTAGAACTAAGCTATTCAAAAATGTGTATTAGCAAGCCAAGGCCTTATGGTAATGATGATATATCTCAAATGGGAGATCACGAATTTAATATTGCTGTTACCTCAAATCACTAATACCTGCATTTCAACCAAAAAAAAAAGCAATGTGTATTAGCAAAGGAAGAAGTAACATGCTAAGCTTTCAATTCCCAAAGCCTTGAACCCGATGAACTCCCTACATGGCTACATCCAGAGCCTGAGCTCATTGCAGTTTCACCCTCATTGTCAGAAAATAAATATTCCATGAGCCATTTCTGGGTTTGGAGTACAATACGAGACACAGTTGTTGTTGGGCATTGAAAGCAAAATTAGTTATTAAAAGCAAACTACAAGTACCACTGCATATTCCATGTCGGATTAAGCTACGTGCAGATTCAGACTATTAGCCATCGGGTGTAGTAATATCGATAATATACATAATACATGGACATAAAAAGATATACTGGGAGCATGCACATGTGAAGATCGGCTCTGTAATTGGATGCATGTGCGTCTCGGCCCTACCCACGTACATGTCTCCTTCTGTCTGTCTGCATTAAAAGCCCATATGCATGCAAGATCTATGCTGTTGACACGTGTAACTTAATAAACATAAAATGATTTTTTTTTTTAAAGAATAACTCAAGCATGATGATAGTTTCACTTAATATCCCATCTGGTCTGCGGTCCATGCCTAGCCACAGCGACTTATCGTAACACAGTCAAGAATCTCAATGCTAGACGAGGCTGGATTTGGAAGCCAGTTTGGCGCATGAACATGACAGTTTCGGCCGCATCTTTAGATTTGTTACGTTATTATTTATATCTTCATCTGCCATCATCCTGCAGCCGCGGTTTCTTCTTTTGGAAAGAGTACTCATAAAGTGGGGGGGAAAGAACAACAACAAAACAAATCCTTGCATTACTGATGCAGATTAAGGAGAATCGTGACTTAAACTAATTATAATTTTTCTCACTGATATCAAAGCATTTATTGTCTCATCATAAATTCTACTATATCAAACCATTCATTGCAGTATTACTTCATTATTATCATGCTTCGAGTTTTCAACAGTCAAGCTTCACTGGAAATCAAACAATCCCATAGAATAGAGCTTGTAATTGTCAGGGTTACGCATGAAGCTAGCTAGTTTTGAATCACCGGATGCTTCCTTGAGCATTTGATTATAATCATTCCACCAGCGCATGTAGGTACTATGCTTCAAGAAAATCTCAGGCGAAACTGCATAATTCTTGAGCAACACATAGACATATTCCTCAAACTCACTTATTTTCTGCCTACTGCTAGATTCTTCACCGCTCCTCATGTCTCTGCAGGCAATGAGAGCCTCTTCCATGCGTGACCAGAAACAAGAATCCAGCGTCAGAATTGACTCCACGTTCTGCTTGTTCGTAGTGCAATGCAATCCCCCAGATGAAGGCGTTGTCCTGTCTTCTTTAAGCCATTCCTCTAGCTGCCGATAGTGTTTGGACCTTCCCTGAGTCTCATAGTCTTTTCCGCCACTTTCGTAGTAGTCAGCAATGTCAAGTGGCTCTATCATTCTTCTGTAATTTGTGCCCGCAAAGAGCCAACGAGTGCGAAAAGCAGCTCCTTCCTTCTGAGGCTTCATCTCTGCCTCTTCAACCATTTCTCTCCAGTACAGTGTGAGCTCCTTCTTCCACCAAACAATATCTTGCTCACTTTCAATCCTATGCTTCTTGTACATGTCGTACATTCCTGTCTCCTCAGCTTCAGAGTACTTTTTGTACCATTCGAGGTTGACCATGTACATCTTCACATCATTCAACCTTTTGGATGGATCCATATCTTTATTCTTCTGCTGCAATGTAATTTCTCGCAGCTTCAGCTTTGCCCCCATGGCCTGTCGGTGTCAGTATGACGATATTGGTTCAGTTAGAAAATATCAAGCAACATTGACTAAGGCTACCAGAAGAAGAAACTGAGGTGAATACCTGCTGGATTTGTGGAAGGCCAAGTGCTTCAAGCTGGATGATTATAGTTGCTTCTAGTGCATCACAAAGAGCTATGTCTTGTGGCTGTGAAGTGAAAGCCTTGCAAATAGCCTTGTGGTGAAGATTTTGCACAATGTCTGAATACTGATTAATGTGAAATTCTTGATGAGCATATGCATCACTCGTGGTGGACCTCGCTTCTGCTAAAAGTTCCATTATAGATTCAGGGTCATTGAAACAAGCAGAGCCTAGTTGAGAGCACAAGAGAAATGTTCCGAAGGGCTTGTACACATTGGTTGAAATGAAGGACCTGGGAAGCGGGTCCTGGAGAGAGGCCACGTGGAGAAAGCATGAATTCCAAAGAGGGCTTCGTGAAATGGCTTTTTGAAGGTCTGTATCACCCAGAAGGGGCGAACCAAAGGTGACGCAGAGTGGTGAGTGTTTCCTTCCTGAGCCAATAGTAAGGTTATCTGATAGCCACAAAGTGAAAAGAGAAGCAATGGATCCCCCAAGGGCATGTCCTGTTGTTATCAATGGCTTGGAGCTATCAATCTGCATTATTATGATGAATTCATTCTTAGTTATCATTTGGAAAATGAGACTTCATAAGATAATAAGCTGTCATATAACTTGGAATTCATTTTCAATTGGGCAAACATCACGAGAATCAACATATATATATATATGCGCGCGCGTGCATTCACCATTTAAATCATTTTTCCTGGGCAATGTGCATTTTTTACTATTATTTTCTTTTTCTTTTTTTATGTTGATGGATGATATATACAAATGGTTAATTGTTGATAGAAACTAATGACGCAGTATAATACATGTGGCCGACTTCAATCAAATATATGGAATAAAATTTGTTGTTGCCACTACATTGTTATTGTATGCATTTCCTATTTTCCTTTGTCTTTATCTCTTCCCCGTGTAACCAACTTCTCTCTATGATCATCTACTTGTACCTTGCATGTAAAAACTACCCTGATCTTAAGTATAAGACTTATAGCTTGTTTGATCAACCCGTTTGGGCAACCAAAATCCATTTCTACCTTTACCGAAACAAAATTCCTCTCACATATTTACTTCGGAATCTGTGTCCGTTTTCCCAACGGGCTATCCAAACAAGCTCTTAGTTTGCACTTTAAATTAGGTTTTATTTTAAGGATGGAAGGGGTATCAGTTTTATTGATTCGGATGATCTCTTCTCCACTTACGTGGAAAGTTGAAAATTCTAGTCTTCTATTTATATATTTAAAATTGACTATTGAGGAATTTACTGTTTGGTTGCTTGTAATAAAAGAGAGAGAGTGTGTGTGTAAATATATATGTATGTACCAGGGATTTGAGGTGATGAAGCTTCTCACGATGATGATGGAAGAGAGAAATCGAAGCCTTGTGGAGTGAGAAACGTGGGAATTTAGGGTTACAAAAGGAACTCAAAGAGAGGGAAATTATTGTCCTTGAGAGCCGAAGATGAAACCAAATCTGATTGGCGGGGCGCTTCAAGATTAATTTGATCAGTGGCCAAAAATGCTATTACTGTCAAATCCAAATCTTGCTTCACTTTGAAGCACAAACCCTCCTCCTGCTTTGTACTGATCTCTGCATAAAGCTCCGAGATCGTCTCCACCGGACGCCTCAGAAGATTGGAGCTCGCAACAAAACTCGCACACTCTACTCCACTGCTAAATCTGATGTCAACCCAAAACACAAAACCATGAACAAGTAAGCATAATATATATGGTGCACATGGATGGATTATAGAGATAAGTCATTACAAACAGTCTGATACAGTGTCATCAATACTATTCAAATAGCTGCGATATATCATCCTACTCCTAAATATAAGATCTAGTTTTTAGCTGTTGCAAGTTCTATCTCATATTAACATGACGACCATAGGTAGTGTGTATGTGTATGTGTATATATATAGTACATATATATATTGTGATACTCTTAACCACATGATCAGAGGTGGCATGCATTTAATATATATTAATATATATATACATACGTGGTGTTGTGGTCATTCCTGATAAATTGGCTCATCCCGGTGTTCCTGCGAAATGCGAATGTTACTCAAAAAACGATGAAAATCTGACCGATGATTAAAAGGCGTATGCGAAATAATAAGGTGGATCTTGTTTATGAAGAAGGGAAGTGATGAAAGGAGGGTGATTTTATATACAGGGTTGGGACTTGGCATGGTTGATTTTCATTCATGGCCAGTGCCTTTCATGAGAATTTCTGGGGAAATTGCCGACGTATGTGACACGCACTAAAGCTGGTGTGGAAAATGGAATTGCTTAAGTCAGAGGGCCTCGTGGTGCCTACATCACGCGACCGACTTTTAAAGCGTCTCCTTCTAATGTTGTGCACGGCAGGGAATCAATTTTTTCCAACGGTGTACGTAACCAACAGTGATGGAGTTAGGATTTTTAAGTAATGGGATAATTTTTTTATTTTTAAGTAAATGATAATTGTAAAAATTCAGTGCGTTAAATATTAAAACTCAGTGGGTGCATAGTAAAAGACGTAATAATTATTTACATAAAAACTAAAGAGTCATAGCCCACCACTGTAAACCAGGATAAAAACGTATCAAAATCAGTAAAAAAACATCTCGATATTTGTAAAATCATTTTGAAATTTGTAAAACATCTTGGAATCTGTAAACTCTTTCTTCTAATGGATTCCCAAACGCACACTTTGTGTGCTTTTTACGGATTTCAAGATGTCTTTTGTTTTTGGCTTGTATGCACTGTTGTAAGAAAGTTTTCTCAAACATGCATAAAGACTTGATATTTTCCCTTAACTTTTGACCCAGTTATAACTTAATCATTCAATTTTAACTCGGTGCAACTCAATCATGTAGTTTTGACTCGGTTGTAATTCAATCCCTAAACTGTGACTCATTGCAACTCAATTCCGTAGTTTTGACTCGGTTGTCACTCAGTTCCTATAGTTTTGACCATCTTATAGTTTAATCTCTATATTTTAGAAAAAAATCATACGATAATAAAAGACCAATGACTAAATTATAAAATGGTTGAAACCATAGGAACTGAGTTGCAGCGAGTTAAAGTTTAGGGTCTAAGTTACAACCAAGTCAAAATTGCAGTAATTGAGTTGTCAAAGTTTAGGAATGAGTTGCATTTGAATCAAAAGTTGAAGGGTCAAAAGATTAATTTTCCCCTTTTTTCTAGAAGGTGGGTAAAGTGTCATTTGCTAGAACCCAGCACGGATTTAAATCCAAAGTTATCAAAACCGGACCGGTGACTGAACCGGACAAGACAGTGGGTTAAGGGTCAGTGGGTCAGACCGGAGTCAAACCGGAGGTCAGACTGGTGAGGAATAAAAAATTTAACAAATAAATATTATCACACATTGACACAATTGAACTATCTAAAATTGAAATTTTCAAAAAATAAGTAGTAAATTCCATTATTAACAAAATAACAATTACCAAATCAATAATATACTTATAGATTATTTATTATTCAACATTGTTTACAATTTCAAAATATTCATCCTAACAAAATATCAAAATATATATATGGTAAGGGGATATTTAGTTTTTCATTCTCACGTTTTGTTTTTCTACTTCAAACACTAAAATGTTATCCTCCATGAATTCTACAAATGGGATAAAAACACCCCCTATTTTTTTCGGACGTATATATGCCTTCCATTGATAACGAAAATCATAATCCTTCAAACTATAGTTCATATTTCTTAGATTATATTGTTCATATCACATTCTAATCCAACAAATTCATCTTCATCCTAATAAAATTTTGTAAAAAGTAAAAAAATATTTAAAAAATGAAAGCTGACCGAGTCAACCCCAACCGGGCAGGTTGACCCCAGGTCACAACCGGGTTGACTGATTCGACCCCAACCCGGGGTCAGATGCCAGATCAGACCGGACCAACGGCCGATTCGCTGGTTTCCGATCCGAACCGACCGGTCCGGTTTTAATTACCTGGTTTAAATCTCTATTCGCTATATTCCAAGGGATTAACCCATTTTATTAAACATGGATTATTTTCCACCTGTTAAAGTATAAATATTTTCCTATTAGAGGTGATCTTATCAGGTATTAAATATAGACATTTCTAGAAAATTCAAATATTAATTCATCACGAATCGACCCATTCTAAGACATCCAACCTATTAATATTATATTCAAATTCTGTTCGAGAAAAGAAGTGCACACGTTTTTTTTTTCCAGGTAAAAGGAACACCACAGTTTTATCTGCAAAGGGCTGACTCCAACGCAATGTAAGAAACAAAGACACAGTCAGGCCACGACATCGCATGAAAGAAACCAAACCCATGGGCCGAGGAAAACTATCTCTTTTTGTGTGGAAAAAATATTTAAAAGCCCAGAAAAGAAACGCAAGTTTCCAATAAGGTTTTATAATATATTATGTGATGTTAATCACTTTTGATGTCAGACCTCGAAAAATAAATCAATCCATTAGGTTGGATCGTATGATCGCTTTTGGTTCTTTGCCTTGTCGTCCACGTCGACATGACATTGAATATGGAAACTTTTGGAAATTTTAAAAACTTTTCTTACGTTTTCAATTTTGGGGTAGAAAGATGGCATGCTATTCAACTCCCTGATCACTGTTTGATTTATACATTCCAACCATTTTACACGTTGAGACAATACTTCTTTTAATATTTATCTTAAAATCTGTAAAATTACTTTTTAAACGGATTCTTAAACACACACAATTACTTTATTTTATCTTATCAAATGATTCATAGCATTTTAATGAATTGAGAGAAACCAAACTTCCATTCTTTGGTTCACGCCAAGTCAATAATCATTTTTCCTTTTTCTTTTTGAGGTTGCTGAGTTCGATAAAGTTGACTTCAACAGAGCTTTTTGAAAAGTCTACAATTTGATAGGATATCACCAGGAGATGAGGGACATATCAGTAATTTGATAAACAATCTGTTACTTTCAGTTAGCTATCCGTTGCTTTTCGGTTAGTGTTCGCGCGCGAGACTCGTGTATGGGGAGTATATGTAACCAACGAGTCACGAGATCGGGCATGCAGAATAATACTTGAATTTCCTCACCTCTAACTGTCTCTTCTCTCTCTCTCTCTCTCTCTTTTCTCTCTAAATCTCTATCCCTTCCCCTTTTCCTTCTCTGTTACCTTGCACTTTCTATTCCTTATCATTGGTATCAGAGCACACCGATCCTGACCATGGCTGACAATACCCGATCTCACGCTGTACTGAGAGAAGTAGAAGAACGGATGATGTCAGAGATGGACCGCCGCTTCGCTGCACTATCTGCCCAGATGGAAGGAGTACACGAGATCCGAGGACAACTCACAGAGCTGCAGAACTTTGTTCGGCAGTTATCTATCCGGATCGTAGATGCGCCGGCGAACGAGGAATGACGGAGGGAGGGTGATTATTACACCCCCACTCGATACACCAGGCTGGATTTCCCAAGTTTCTCAACCTCAGACATTGACGCGTGGGTAGCCAAGTGCGAGAGGTATTTCTCACTGGACGGCACACCGGAAGTAAGGAAGACACTACTCGCGAGTATTGCTCTTGACGACGATGCATACCGATGGTTTCAGTATTTCGAACGAGGGAGAAATAGGAACGAGGGAGTTTTTGTGTTGGCAATTCGGAACCGTTTTGGACCCTTACACGAAGACCCGATGGAAGAACTGATGCAACTAAGGCAGGGAGGTTCCATGGCAGAGTATCAACGTGCTTTCGATAATATAATGTGCAAGATCGATCTGCCGGAGGCCAAGAGGATGAGTTGCTTCATCGGAGGTCTACGACCAGAAGTTGCCGCCGGCGTCAAATTGCTCCAGCCAAGGAATTTGTCAGAAGCATCTAAACTGGCCCGCCTGCAAGAGGCCAACTTAGAATCCTTGAAGCAGATGACATCCTCCCCAGCCTCTAACAAGAGCATGACAGGCTCGGCCAAAGGATTGCTACCTACTCCTTGGTCTAAACCCAGCTTCTTGCCTACGAAGGAAAGGGGAGCGGCAATGGAGCTCAAGAAACCACTGACACCATCGGTTTCTAATGGTAAAGGGGTTCTCGGCCGACCCAATCTGGCATTCAGACAAAAGCTAACGCCCGAGGAGTTAGAGGAATGCCGCACGAAGAACCTTTGTTACTATTGCTGTGAGAAATACACGCGGGGGCATGAGTGCAACAATAAGAAGCGGCTGCAATTCTTTATGATGTAGGTTTTGGATGATCAGGGTGCCGATGAGGCGGAAGAAATACTTCAAGAGCTGGGGAACCCGGGGGCAAACCAAGATGTGACGAAGGTGCAGCCCACTATATCTCTTAATGCGATGCAAAGCGAATCTGGGGTAGGCATGATGAGAGTTGTAGGACAGGTAGGGAAGCGTATTATCCACATTTTGGTGGATACGGGCAGTACGCATAATTTTTTGAATGTCTCTATAGCCAGGGAAGTTAATATGAATGTCCAGAAAATTACACCATTGGTGATTACAGTCGCTGGTGGCAACTCCCTGTGGACGTATGAACAATGTCAGCAATTGGCATGGTCATCGCATGGTGTGCACTTCCAGACGGAAGTTTATTTACTTCCACTAGATGGCTGCGACATGGTAATTGGAATGCAGTGGTTGAGGGAGCTGGGCACTATACAGCTTGACTGCCGAGAGTTGATAATGAAGTTTAGCTGGAGGGGCTTACCGGTGGTATTCAAGGCAGCTACGGTGGATAAGAACAGGGTAATTCTAGAAGCGAGGATGATGAAGCTGCTGCATAAGAACCCGGAAATGTTATGCTTTCAGATAATTCCTGTACCCCCATCCCAGAAGCTTGAGTTGATCCATGCATCAAGCCCGTCTCCCTTGCCTACTCCAATCACAAGATTGATACATCAGTATGCGTCGCTTTTTGAAGAACCAAGGTCTCTGCCTCCATCAAGAGGGGAGCATGACCACAGAATCATTCTCAAGGAAGGAACTAACCCCATCAAGATTCGCCCCTACCGGTACCCCACTGGGCAGAAGGACGTGATTGACAATATTATCCAAGAAATGCTGCAGCGAGGAACAATCCAACACAGCACCTCGCCCTTTGCCTCTCCGGTCGTGCTAGTCAAGAAGAAGGACGGGAGTTGGCGCATGTGTGTGGATTATAGAGCCCTCAACAAAGCTACTGTCAGTGACACTTTCCCCATCCCTCTCATTGAAGACTTATTAGATGAACTAGCTCGAGCAAGAATATTCTCTAAACTGGATCTGCGCTCCGGTTATCATCAAATAAGGATGAGGCAAGAAGACATCCATAAAATGGCATTTTAGACTCACGATGGGCACTATGAGTACCTAGTGATGCCTTTCAGGCTTACCAATGCCCCCTCTACCTTTCAGTCCATCATGAACAGAGTTTTTGAAGGGTTGTTACGTAAGTTTGTATTGGTCTTTTTTGATGATATCCTTGTATATAGCCCAGACCGGGAAACACATATCTCTCATCTCAGAACTGTGTTTAACATCCTGCAACGTAATAGCTTCTTTATCAAAGAGGGTAAATGTGCCTTTGCCACGACCAGCATTGAATACCTGGGGCATATAATCTCTGATGGGAAGGTGGCAGCAGATGCTACCAAAATTGCAGCTGTCGAGGAATGGCTAGTACCAAGAACCATCAAGGAATTGAGGGCTTTCCTCGGTTTGTCAGGGTATTATAGGCGCTTCATTCGGGCATATGGCTCTGTTGCGAGGCCTCTTACAGAGCTGTTAAAGAAGGGGAATTTTATATGGGGGGATGAGGCAACTAAGGCATTCAAGGCGCTCAAGGATGCTCTATCTCATGCACCACTCTTAGCGCTCCCGGATGCACAGCAGCCATTTGTGTTGGAGACGGATGCGTCCAGCATAGGAATTGGAGCAACTCTATTACAAGCTGGTCACCCTGTAGCATTCATGAGTAAGGTACTGTCTCCGAGGAACCAGCTCCTTTCTGTCTACGACAAAGAATTATTGGCCATCGTCCATGCCGTATCCAAGTGGCATCAGTATTTGTGCATCCAGCCATTCACGATTTTAACAGACCAACGTAGCCTTAAATTTTTGCTAGAGCAGCGCCTTTCGACTCCAGATCAATATACCTGGATCACAAAGCTTATGGGGTTACAGTATGAGATCAAGTATCACAAGGGGAGTGAGAACGGAGCAGCAGATGCACTTTCTAGAGCTTCACACGGGGAATTGCTGCAACTAACTGTTTCATCAGTTTCCACGAAGCTATAGGAACGCATTAAGAAGCACTGGCAAACTGACGAAGATTTACAGAAACTCATCAGAGAACTAGAAACCAACCCCCAGGCGCACCCCAACTACTCATGGCAGAACGGCCTCCTTCTTAGGAAGCACAGAATTGTTATCGGACCTTCTCAACACGAACTTCAGAGGATAATCATTCAATGGATGCACTCAAGTCCTCAGGGAGGTCACTCCGGCGTAAAGGCGACGTGCCACCGTATTAAATCAATTTTCTATTGGAAAAACATGGGGGAAGGGGTTAAAACCTTCATTCATCATTGCTCAACGTGCCTCCGTTGCAAATATGAAACAGTAGCGTACCCTGGGCTGCTGCAGCCGTTACCCATTCCTGAGGGAGTTTGGCAGAGCATTGCCATGGATTTCATCAAGAGGTTGCCTAAGTCGAAGAGTAAAGACACGATTTGGGTGATAGTAGATAGACTCAGCAAGTATGCTCATTTTTTGGCTATGTCTCACCCGTTTACAGCGGCAGAATTGTCCCAAGTATTCCTCGACAACATTTATAAATTACATGGAGCTCCTGCGAATATTGTCAGTGATAGGGACCCTCTCTTTACTAGTCAGTTCTGGCGAGAATTTCTCTTGCGCTTGGGAGTAGAGCAACGCTTGTCCACGGCTTATCACCCACAGAGTGACGGTCAAAGCGAGGTGCTCAATCGGTGTCTAGAACATTATCTGCGCTGTCTCTGCTGGCAGCGCCCTCATGACTGGGTGCAATGGCTACCACTTGCGAAATGGTGGTATAACACGACAACCCACTCAGCCAGCAAGCTAACCCGTTTCGAAGTTATGTACGGGCAAGCTCTAGCTATACAGCTTCCCTATTTGCCACATGAATCAACCATGGAGACCATTGATCGTTCATTCAGTGCACGGGAAGCACTATTGGCTCAGCTGAAACAGAATTTAACCACGGCAGTCAACCGTATGAAGCAGTTTGCAGATCAACACTGGTTGGAACGCCACTTCGAGGAAGGAGATTACGTTTTTCTGAAGATACAACCTCACCGTCAGGTATCTGTTGCTCATCGAGCCTCAGAGAAGCTGTCGCCTCGATATTTTGGACCATTCAAGGTCATAGCGAGAGTAGGAGAGGTAGCATATACACTGGAGCTACCGCCAAGCTGCAGAGTTCATCCCACTTTTCATGTGTCGTTGCTGAAGAGGTGCCCTGACCCAACGGTACCCTTGATACCTTTACCTGACGATGATGTAGCCCCACCGGGAAATAAGGAACCGTTTGCTGTGCTGGATCGAAGGATGGTGCAGCGCCAACATCGACCTCTGACCCAGGTCCTCATCCACTGGAAGGAGGGATTGCCGGAGGAGGCCACGTGGGAGTCATGGGAAGATATTAGCAAGCACTTTCCGCAGTTTGTCGATAGTACCCATCATTGAGGACAAGGATGATCTCAGGAAGGGAGCAGTGATAGGATATCACCAGGAGATGAGGGACATATCAGTAATTTGATAAACAATTTGTTACTTTCAGTTAGCTATCCGTTGCTTTTTGATTAGTGTGTTCGCGCGCGAGACTCGTGTATGGGGAGTATATGTAACCAACGAGTCACGAGATTGGGCATGCAGAATAATACTTGAATTTCCTCACCTCTAACTGTCTCCTCTCTCTCTCTCTCTCTCTTTTCTCTCTAAATCTCTATCCCTTCCCCTTTTCCTTCTCTGTTACCTTGCACTTTCTATTCCTTATCACAATTATTGCTTATTTTTTGGTATAAAAATATTTTCAGATCTGATGCGAAATTTAACAGAAAGAAATAGTTTTCTTGGTATTACCAATCCAAAAAAGGAATTTCGGGGAAGTAATAAACACCTCAAACATCGTGAAATTACCAGTGATGAACGATGTTGGTGGAAATTAATTAGTCAAAAGTTCTATGGAACAATATTCCTACAAGCAAGTTCGTGGAACAAACCAGCTGAATGATACTCAAAAATCCAATGCTAACAACACCTGTCAATGCAATTAATTTTTTTTTGTTTACGCATAGAAGCTTTTTTTTTGGTCAGCTAAACAATACCAATCAGATAAGAAGGGTTCAAAGTAATGAACAAATGAATGTTGTTGATTCCAAAGTTATGCCTAGGCTCAATATTGTGGTGGCCTTCATATAATCTCAAAGTTGGTGTGGTTCTACTAACTTGTAACCTGTAGGTGAATAGTAACTTACGACCCAAACAAAATCTGTTGGACATGTAGTAGGTTGGCGAGAAGCTGGTTATTGAATCAGCAAAAACGTCGTATCGATGATGCAAAGAGGTGAAAAATCATCTCACCGCTGACACTGCACCTGTGTGATGCAAACTAAATAGCCTTCCGAGCAGATGGGACTGCTGAGTTACAACGAATGTCCTTCGTGAACGTGTTTGTGAGGGCAAATAGTAGCAGAACAAAAACAACTTGGGCACTCACAATCCCAAAATGGCTGATACTATTACCAATCTCCATCCAACTCCCGGTGTTCTTCACCTGTTCATGTTATCATTGGTCCCATCAGTAGCATGCCTAACTTCATGCATTATCACTAAATATTACTCTCACCAATTGCCATGGACCAAGTTGCATCAGCAAGTATGGTGTAAATTCATTAAATCCCAAAAAAAGGGGGCCTAGAGTCTTGATGACCATTTTAACCACTAACAGATAGATAAATGTTTTGCCAAAAGGATTTGATGAATTAGGTAATACTCATTGATCCTATATATAAGAGCTAACAAAAGGTTCACTTTGATCTTAAGTATACCACCTGAATCCACTTCACCCCCCAAATATATAATTTTCCCTCAAAGTATCCATATTAACTACATATTATAAGATGGCGTCTATCAAGAGATAATTACAATGCACATAATTAAAAGGAAGAGAAATCAATAAACATTTGATATAAATAACCCACTTAAATAAACTACTTAATATCCGCAAATTAGTTATTTAGCTTTTACACTAAGGGTCTGAGGGAGTATTGGTTAAGAGAATGCAATCAACAACCTACCATGTTAGTTTTTAAGTTGCAACCATATCCATCTGCAGTTTAAAAAGTGCAGACCCTATTATGCAGCAGGCGTAGTGGCATGGTTTAAACTACTATTTAAAGTAGAATGCAGCTTTAGAGATTCTAACCGTTCGGCTGACCCATGGGATATGATATAATGAAGTAAAGAAAGAAGTGGAAGAGAATGAAATTATCAAGAATACGACGTTATACCAGGAAGAAGAAGTGAATGGTCATCACGTCTGACAATAATATAACAAGAAAGTAACATCCCATCCTTGGAACTTGGTTCAACTTGGTCACCGCACTGAATACACATCTGCATTTAGGATTGTCAATGAAGAACAATTTTGTGATTTTTCTTCTTAACATGAAAAAAGAAAATTAGTTGACTGGTCTGATGACAGGCAACCGATCATTTTTTAGTGATGAGTTAGCCAACCTTAAAGCCAACTCATCGACTTGATTTTCATTGAAAAATGATGGTGATAATCATGGTAAACCCAGAGCTTTGAAAATAGTAAATGAAATCACATATCTTTAGTTGGGGTGCATCATCGAAAATACCAGTTTAAGATAACCGAGTTTCGAACAAGTAAATATTGTAGAATATTTGCCAATAGCCATACAGGAGAAAGTTATAGGTCCACTTACATGACAAGCATGAATGGAATAAATAACTTGAATATAAGTAGGGCTGCCATCAGGAATGGCTGCGATTGCAAACAAACCATATCAGTTTTCAAGAAGGCTAAATACAGGTATCAAAAGATTTCTTCGAAAGGTCACCAATCACTTACGCTGAAGACAGTGATGAATCGATAGACAGATGAAATCTCAAAACTAGCAATACTTGCAAAATTTCCAGTTACAAAGAAGGCAACATTGAATAAAACCATCTGCAGGGAACAATTTGCATACTCGTCAAATTCATAACTTGTCAGTCTTTATCTGATATACATTATTAACAATAAGAATGTTCTTGATTCTTATCCCCTTCTCCAAACAGTGCTAGCAGAAAACACGTACATTAAAAAAAACAAAGATTTTCACATCAAATGAGGTTATGGGGAATATGACAAAGAAAGGAATAGGACTTACAAAGACTAACGGGATTCTCACATCAGATAATTGCAAAGACCTATTATCATATCCAAGAATGAGATTATTCTCAATGTTTTCAGAGGAAACCGATGACCTACTCAAGAAATTTAAATTGAGAATCGTATTTTCAACTAGTATCCATGCCATAAGTACAAGAGCGAGAGCAGCATAAAATACTGCTTCATATCTGCACAGGTTTGAAGAAGAAAGAGATTAGGCAATTTTATGCTCACGAAACAAGTTTAAAGGGAATCCAAAACCAAAAAGGCTGCTGAATAAGATGTACCCAATGGAAAGAAGAAGAAATGAAGGCGCAAAACCAAGAAATATGGAAGTGAGCCGGGATAGGAGGCCATTCGCTGAAAATAGTGGTAGCACCATTGAAAAACCTAAGAAAAGGAGGTCAATACAAATTAAGGCTGATGCTAGTTCCCAATAGTGAATGCAAGATAATTTGTGATTAATGTAAAAAAGAAATAGAGGAATAAAAAAGAGAAGAATCAATAGTATACGAGCAATGAACCAATTAATCAACTGGTGCAACACATGCAGTTCTTGCTTCTCGGTTCTGTGAGATGTAGATATAGACACCATTATAGAAGAAAAACCGACTAAAATAGTCTGGTCAGAACAAAAAAATAGAAATCAATTAATATTTTTGAAATAATACATGATTGAGCTTCCAAATTAAATGGAGGAAAAGGCACCTGTAAGTAAAACAGAGCTGAATACATGGGACTCTTGAACTCATGATTACATATGCTAAGCCAATACTTGTTCCCTCCAGCATTCAAATCTAGCCATCTTGCAGCTATTCCTATAACAACTATCACCGCTCCACTAGCAACTCTGCAAACATAGTAATTGAAGAAAGTGACTGACAAACCACTTAAAAATGAAGATACATAAATTAAATTCAGGAGAATTAGAATAAAGGTCAAGTCAAGATGTCTTGGACAATTTTTCCCACATGGATGACTGAGGAAATTATCCAAGGTTTGATGGTACAAAAGATAAGTAGCACATTATGACGTTGCTGAAGTACGGGTACAGGTGCATTTGCTTGTTAACAATAACAAGAATACCAATAAGTCTTTATTTTTATTTATCTTCATGCCTGTTCATTTTTGAGGGCGATTGGCTCTGTGACCTATATCTCCAACAAATTGCAACCACTGTGTTTGAAATAAAATAAATTTCCAAGTAAAATTCTCCAAATTCAGAGCTGTGCAAAGGGGAAGTAAGTATTAGCTTCCATTTGTTGTATCGCTTTGAAATCCTATAAATATGAGTCCTAGAAATAAACTCTGGATAATAAAATAATTGGTTTATCATTATTATACGTATCCCTAACCATAAGCATCAAAGAAGTAAAAGTAAATGCATGACAAGGTAAAATTCACCAGAAAAATTGGATAGTATGAAAATATTTACTTTAGAGTTGAGTTCAGCACAGCACGTTCTGTTAGTTTCAAAAAATGAATTCTGGATTCCTTTACATTATCCAAAGGTTAAATTAATGGGAGTGACTAACACTAATTGATTGTTGTCAGGAATTTCTGCTGGCATCAACGTGAAAAGAGACAAGAACCAACATGCAAGGCAAACAAATATTGGAATCCCTCGTCTCCAGGACATTGACTTAAAAAGATAAAAAGAAGCTGAGGCCCCTGCAATCAGGAAGCACCAAGTATAAAGCTTCCTCTCAGTGAAGCTGTGTACCTGCAGAGGGAACCAAATAGACTTGTTAAGATGGAGTATTAATTTACAACACTTCACAAGGCTAAATAAATGTGTTTAACATCCTTACCAGGAACTCAAGAATGAAAATTGAGAAAGCAGTAACAGCTAGAAGCTTAACGATATGATTCATTCTTCTTTCAGATAAATACTTCCACAGTGCTTTCAAAAACTGATACTCACTAACTATTTGCATCCACAAAAATGATGTCATTATCATGTATGCATGATAAAGAGGAGGAGAGTGCTCCATAAATAATAGAAAAGATATTATTCCCGTTACCAAACATCCAATGAGGTGTACCTGCAAAACAAGGTGCAAGATATAATTAATTGGAAGCCATGAAGTAGGAAAAGAGGGATGATATCGGGAGGAAATCAATTTAAGTCAATCATTTCCAGCTAAGAAATATGATCAACTGAGCCTTCATATCATTCATACATTCTCATTTATGTGATGCCATATGCATCAATAACACCTCTTAATTCTCTTGCACTTCACATGATAATTACAGCTCCCAAGAAATTAAGATAGACAAGAATAATACAATGGAAATGCTAAGCTTACACAAACATTACTTTTCCAAGTTTATTTTTCTGAACTCCTCGCTCCATTCCAAAATTAATTCCTGGCAATGAAGTATAAGACTGCAGCACATGAAGAACAAGATAAATCATCCAGCCACAGTACCCAAGGGTAATTACAGACATAAGCACCAGCCAGTCATAAGTTTGAAAATAGTGAAGTCCTTGCAATGCCAAACTTCTTAGGTTTTGGGACAGATCCATTGCAGCATCATAATCTCTAGCCATTATCGGGCCCTCAATTTTGTCCAATATAGAGGAATAGTGGGTGAGTGGCTTGAAGGGCTTAAAGTAAAAGAATGTGACTGCTTAATATCTGAAATTGGTCAATGAATATAACATAATAAGCAATTCTCAGAAAATTCTCCTTCTATGTTGTATCAAGAGATATAGAAAAATCAAACTTTATTGTGGTACAATTAGAAAAGATATGGCACCTTACTCTTAAATTGGCTCTTGGCTAATCTTTATTGTATTGTCCTGGTGAATAATGGATAATCCCAATGACATGTTCATATATAAAATAAGACAGATTTATTTCAAATTTTGAAAAATATGAAAGTACCAACAATCAAGCCAGCGGAGCCAAAGTAATATGAAAAATGCCAAGGTATTCAAGGATACAAGACTTCCGAAGAAACTGGTTGAGAATTTCCTTTGTATTGGCCAGCACAGCTTCAACTTCTTCCGCCTAGAGTATAACACAAGATCGAAGTCTACATTAGATCATCTATCCATTTAGTGCCTACTGCCCACTCAAAATTGCACTTTTAGGAATACAACTGGCAAACAGCTTGGAAAAGAAAAATAAAAGAGAAAACTCAAAATTGCATATTTAATCTCTAGTGATCAATACAATACTTTGCACCTATTCGTGTAAGCCTTACTTGTATGTCATACTACCACAGGTAAGATCTTTCAAAATTAATAAAAAAAGAAGGCAGTAAACATTGCACTGAATGAAGTAAGCAATCCTATAGCGTCATGACATTCATGAAAATCAACAAAAAGCTCTCTATCGATTAGAGCTAAAAGGATGATACCTTGGTCATATTGATATAATCTAATGGCAGACTTCCAACAGAATTAGCAGGACATGGCTGGCCAAGAAGTGTTGACTGTCAAGAAAATGAATAAGCATTATCAGACCAATGAAACATAAGGATCACGGGAGAATTTTAGTTTTAAAAATGGAAAATAAATCTTCAAAAGCAAAATGGACAACCATTAGGGCCGCAATATCAGCTTGATTGACATCAACCCTCTCTAATTCATGCAGGCCCCATTCAGCCGGTGTTGGCGCGTCATGCACATGGCCGTCAACAAACCGAAAACCACAGTCGGTATGGTTGCTGCTGGAAATTGACTTTGGATATTTAACACCAGCTCCCCAAGCAACAAGGGAAGTATCAGTATTTGATGGATGCCCATCTCCATGGCTTCCTATAAAAGAACGACCATAACTATATCAGCTTCTCTGTCTGAGTACACAATCTTGAACCCGCAACACTATGGAATGCTCCAAAGAACATAAACAGAAAGCCATGGGAGAGACATGCTTCTCTATTGTAATACAGCAATCGAAATTTCTAAACTGAAATTATCAAAACTGAAACCAAAAGTATATCCGGAGGAGTACAAAATATATTCCAACCTTTATCACTCATCCCATGATCTGCTGTAAAGATGTAAGCTGTACGGTTGTCCATAAAATAATCTTGAACAAGATTATAAACACTTTCGGCTACATGGTCAACAACTTTAACATTGTTGAGATAGATGGAGGAATAAGGTCTGTGTGCATGGCCATTAGAGTAACAGCCAAGTAGGTGCAGGAATATAACAAGATCATCCTGTATAAGCAACTCCTTCAACTTTGAGTCTTCCCTGGACCTATTCAGAAGGCTTTGAAACTGATCAAGAGACCACATGTCCAAAAAGGATGCATCTGTATTGTGAATTTAACAATGCTGAATCAATAATTAAGTCACTGAAACTGAAGATTAGAGAAGTTTATATAAAACGCACATGGCAAGTACAATATAAAATTAAATAATCAATTATTATGGAAGATAGTAGCAAGGGATGAAAATATTGATATATGGCAAGTAACATATAAAAATAAAGAATTCAATTATGAATTTTCTGATTTTACTCTACTCATCAATGTTAAGAAAATGTTGTAGAAGCTGTTTTTTATCATTTAAAAAATTTGAGCTCAGAAGCAGCTGGCAGACCAGACGCAAAATCTTCAAATCATGAGGATAAGAATTCCAAGTGCTCTGTTGCAAGCCGCCACAGAATATTGGAACTATATCAGGACTTCCATAAGAAATTGTATGCCGACTTCTGTTAAAGACTGAATCGAATTCAACAGGATTCGCCTTCCATCCTGCATAAGACGTGAGGCATATTTTAGTGGACGTAAAGCCATTGAAATCATCAAAGGGCTGGAGAGTAATAGAAGACTCACCTTTTGTCACTGCACTAGGATCTTCATAAAAGCCAGCAATTATGGAAACATGACCAGGTCTTGACTCTGTTGGAGGGCGAGCATGAGACACTCCCCAGCGACCTTGTGTTGTGATAATGTTTCTTAAAAATGGTGCTCTGTAATTTCCTTCAGCATCCGGCTCATAGAACTTGTCAGCACGCAAGCCATCAGCTGCATTATAATTTTATTTTCCCGCGATAAATAAAATTAAGAATTCAAATAAAATTATGCTATCATGTTAAGAAAATATCAGCTCCCAGCAGGAGTTCTATACCAATCAATTGGGAAAGTTCAAAAAGAAATGGGTGACACTTAGAGACTACTTCACTAGACATACTCAGACAACTGAGACATTAGAGTATTTATTATCAAATAGAACGAAGCGATCAAAGATAGAAGGCTGGCTGGCATAAGCAACTCACTTATCTATTGAATTGATACGAGCACAAACAACAAATATCCACTTTGCAAGTAACACCCTTGAGCAAATAGCTCAATCCATAATAATCACCGACCAAATCCCAAGAATGTAAAGGCGGCATTTCATACAGACAATTCAACAAAGAGCGATGGTGCAATAGATCGTACCAACTAAAAGAACGAGACGCTTGGCAGGGGCAGTGAAGCGAGGGGTGACGGGATCCATGCCATGAACAATAGGGGTCTTGAAATAAATGTCGAATATGCTAAGCATGTAAACTGCATGAAGAATCACCCCCAGGACCACCAGCCATCTCTCCCGCCTCTTCAGCCACTTCGTTCTACTAGTTGCCGCCACTTTCATTCCCTGGGAGTCTCTGCTGCCCAAGATCCCATAGCTGCGCATTTTCTGTATATCCGGCTTCGATGAAGCTTATTACTGCAAGAAATAGGGAATCAATACTTAGTGGCAATGGACCTTAATTATATAAGCCCGCAGGTGTTGTGATAGGCCCTGTATATATATATATATATAAACTTTAAGTTGTGCTCTGCAGAATTCAACAATGAGATAATCCCATTCCCTTCCGCAATATTGTTTTTCCTGGGTTACTCATCGATTACTCACTCTGTCCTGCTTCTGTTTTCCTTCGGTTTGAGAAACAAGATTTGAAATTTTTTTGGGGAAAAAAGAGATAAGAAACTTCTTGTTTCGGCTCACCAAATAATTACTCAACCCCAGAATGCAGGACATGGGAATGGCGGAAATTACTGGAGTTCTGATTTTGACTTGTTAGCTTACCCAGCTAGCCATTGTTTGTTTGACATAAAACAATTTTAGGTAAATTAAAATAAAATTTATTTCACATGTTAATCTAAATCTATACATAAAATCACTTAGATCAATCAAACATTCACATGATACTACTTCGTTTACAGATATACTCATCATAAGTGACGGATTGTTTGAGATGGTGGCTTAAATGCATCTGAAAATTAAATCACATTTATCTCTCTTATTTCTCTTTCTCCCGTTTGTGTCCAATCGATAACTTGAATGCGAAGCGCATGGATAGAAGTTCAGTATTGAAGGTTTAAACTTCAATACCAATTATTTCAAGAGCCAAGAAGAAACTCATATTTCAGACGCCCTCCCATTTAATACTTAATGGAGAGAGTTAATCAAATTTAAATTGTTCATATCTTATCTAGAAGATTTAGATTTGATTTTTTAAAATTTTTTGAAACTAATAGTCAAGAGATTTTTTTGATTTTTTTATTATCCATCTACTGGAATAATTTTTTAGAAAAATATAGATCTTTAGATCCAATAAGCTTTTGATCTCATGGTAACCTTTCATTTTGGGCCTAATACAAGCATAGTTTGAATCTGAAACTCAGGGCGTGGTTGGTTGTTCCCTTTCTCTCTCAAAATTTTAAGAACGCAGAATCCAATTTAATGGGCCCTCGGTGTTAAATACTTAATTAGAAGAGCTAGTTAAATTTAGAACGCCTAAGTTTAATTTAGATGATTCATATTTATTTTTTTAAAATAGTGTTTTCTAAATAAAAATTATTTTTAAAAAATAATAGTTAAAAGATTGTTTTTATTTTAGATTCTATGTTGACTGAAATAATTTTTTTAAAATTTTTAAAAATTAAATTTAGAACATCTAAATTAAATCTGAACTCTGAACTATTCAAATCCAATTATCTGATTCCATAAAGCAAACCCCAACATACTTATCCCTCACAATTCTTAAATCAACAAAAAGCGAATACATTTACAGATATGTTTAGATTAACTTTTAAAAAGTGATTTTAAGTACTGTGTTTTAATTTTAGATAGTTAACAAACAGCACCTGAAGCGAAATACACTAAAATTACGACATGTTGGATCACATCTAGCAGCAGCAGGACACACAACGCAACGTGGCACTCGGATAATACACTTATCAGTCCTCACTCAGTGGTTATTAACGAGGACTCACTAGTTTAATAGCTACAGTACTAGCTAGAAATATTAAACGCAGCAACGTGAATAATAACAAGGCTAAGGGCACTTGGGTCGGTTGCCGTGAGTGACCATGTCGGTGTAGCACTTGCCGCAGACTTCACGGTTGCCGGAGGTGCCCGGAGGAACACACTTGCACCGTTCACAGCAGGTACTGCATGCTCTCATGCACACCCTCTTCCTTGAGTGCAACTGGCACCGATTCTCACACAGTGGCACGCAATCTGCATTTTCATTCACATATATTTCTCTTTCAATCATCCTTCATCACTTGTGTCTGAGAATATGATATTATTGATATCAGACATAATGTTGATTAGTACCTTTGTTAGATCTAACTATGGGAGCTACTGGAGCTGGCGTTGGAGCAACAGGAGGATTTACTGGCCGCCGTGGTGCCGGAGTCACCGGCGGATGAGCCGTCGTCGGTGGAGGGGTCGGTGGCTTTCCGAGTGGGGCTGGTGGAGGAGTTGATGGCTTCAGTGGTGGTGGTGCAGGGGCCACCACTGGAGCCACCGCCGAAACCGGAGGTTTTGCATACTTCTCCTGTTTCAAATACCACTATATTTACAGTAAAAGGATGTCAAAAAAAAAAAAGCCAGACTATATGTAGAAATATTAGTCACAAAAGAACCATGAAAACACAGGCATGGATGTATTCAGGGGGCATTCAACTTTCATGTATATCGGGATTTTCTAGTCATTATGACGGGATCAGAGAAAAAGATTAATGGATCAGGATTTAGTGTAACGATTAGAGAAGCCTTACCTGATTGATGAGCTCTTCGTCATGAGAAGAAACCTGCATATAACATGAAGAAAGAAAGAAGGCAGGATTTTCATGTGAGGACACACAAAGCTCGAAAATTTGTTCATGTTTACTTGTTTAAGCTGAGATGGTGGAGAGAATGGAGCATACATTAGCAACAAACAGAACAAAAATGGCCAGCAGCGGTGAAAGAGGAAATTTGGAGTGGGAAGCCATTCTTCTGAAGCAGAAGCAGGACAAGAGCAAATTACTAGAGATCGGGGTGTGGTATAAATAGAGGCATTTAAGTGGAGAAAGAAATTTCAATCCTCAATTTTTGATCGCTGGATAGAGTAGCGATACAATGCACATAAATTTTGAATACTATTCAAAGGTGAGAGTAATAATAAAGGTTGCATTGCTGTCGCCTTTTGCAGACTGAAACATCTTTAAAAACCCACGTGGTCCCTATAGCACTCAATTAGCCTATCCATCTCACATAAGCGTCCGTAATACGGAACCGGTTTCGATGCTTCTCACTCCGAGAAGCACAGCGTCCCCGTCCCCTTATATATATTATATATATATTATTAATAATTAATATATTTAAAATATATTTATATATTTAATATTTTAAATTTATTCTATTTTATTTATTTATCAATTATTGATTTTTTAAATATTTTTATAATAATTAAAAAAATTCTAACATCTCCATTCTACAAGCAGATATTAAAAAAACTTGAGATACAATTCTATAGTGATTAATCATACAGTAATAGCATCTGAAACTGTGAAATTTGCTCCCCATGGATAACCATCTAGTCAAATGGAATTAACATGCTGAGAGTCAACAGGCACATCAACAAACGTGTTTTTCCATGGAATGTTATCATTCTGTCTAGAAGCAGAAGATAAAAGATGATTCTGCCTGCCTTGCTGATCCAAAAGATCTAAGCCCAGCACCAAATTCTGATGTCCATATCCATAAAAAATAAATAAAATAGAATAAATTTAAAATATTAAATATATAAATATATTAATTATTAATAATATATATAAAATATATAATAATATATATATAAGGGGATGGGGAAGCGGTGCTTCTCGCAGCGAGAAGCACCGAAACCGATTCCCCGTAATACTAACCATCCCATGCTTCTGGTACAGTGCCTATCTTCAAAGACGATCGAAAAGCCATTCTCGATCTTCTGAGTTGTGACTTGTGACCCCACAACTCGGTTTGACAAATTTGGCAGTCAAAATAAATTAGAGAAATTTACTGTACAGTCCCACATAAGGGACTTATTTATCAAATGGTCCTAAGTTTTAAAATATTTATCAAATGGTCCCAGAGGTGTTGTCAATACAGCGCATGGTGTTGTCACGTGACAACCCTTGACAACACCCTGAGCTAAATTGACAACACCTCTGGGACCATTTGATAAATATTTTAAAATTTGGGATCATTTGATAAATAAGTCCCTTATGTGAGACTCAACAGTCAATTTTCCAATAAATTATATCCAGTTTAGTTCAATTAAGTTTATGGTGATCTCTTGCAGTCAAAATAAATGTTCACCCAAGAATTTCTCGAAAAAAGTGGGTACAGAAGACACAGAGCCCCTAGAGTGACCATCATTTCGTGATGAAGTACAGCCTACAGTACTTGAAATGAATGATCTTGCTCAATGCTGCCTCTATTTGGTAAGTCATTTTTACCGATGGATGTATTTATCAAGATAAAATTTCTCTCACATAAACTACTTCGGAATCTGTGTCCGTTTTCCCAACGGGCTATCCAAACGAACCTAATGGTTACCGTGTTTGATTGAAAACTTTTGTTATAGCAGCTAGATAAGCATGAAAGTCTGGGCCCGTTTGGCAAATTGCCATAAGCCACTTATAAGTGCTTATTCACATAAGCCGAAATAAATATATGGAGGAGATTATCTCATTTTACTAAAAAGCACTGTTAAACGTGTTTATGAAAATAAGCACATGGTTATCAAACAGGCGTTGATTTTTAATATGATGATATAGTTAAAGCAGGAGTTGGATAAGGGAGGGGTGAAGATTCAAGTAGAATAATAAATTGGAGTAATGATACCCTGAACTCGAGTGCTCAATGTCATTAATATTAATATTCCTAAAACGGTAGTAACGTGTGCAGGTGAAAACAACTGCTCTTGAACCAAGACTCAGGTTTTTTAATTCTCAGTGGGTAAAGGCAGGGGCTTGCAAAATAATAGGTCCGTTTAATTTAGTTATAGAAGATACTTTTCAACATGATTTACGATCTACAAAATAAATATGTGAAAGAAATTTTATCTCAACTTATATGAGCATTATTTGTAATGCTTAGGCAAACATATCTAATATAGAATATAGGCTCCGTTTAGGATGATGTTATAATAATGCGTTCAAGTAAAATAACAGAAACTTATGAAATACTTAGCTCGTGAACTACCTTAGAAAAGTGGTTTTCACTGTGAATTCAAATAGGTAGACAGACACTCGGATTGGATAGATTCATACACCTGAAATAGTTGTCATAATAAATGTGGGCGTTGGTTACTGGGCAGTGTCTTAATTAAGCGTAGTTTAGTGAGGGGTGGAAGTAGGGAGAAATGGTATTGGGTATTTGGCTTTGGCAGTGTCCTGGCAGGGATATTTATGGATGACAGCCAGTCTTTGGGACCCAAATTTTGCAGCATTTAGTTGAACCATCATCAAGGACGAGAGAATCCAAGCAGGCTGCTGTTGGAGGGTAAGAGGTTTCTTTTCAAATTTCTCTCCCAAGTTTTTTTTTTTAATTGCGATTTCCGATTAACGCCTTGTTTGGTAGCCCCAAGGCAAAAGGCATTATTACGGCATTGTTTGTTTGCTTGCTTGACGCAAATGCTTTACAGTTTAGAGGGGAAAAGGAATGTATATGAGTTGGGTGCCGTGTGACCAAGCAAATAGGATCCTTCAAATCTTCATTGTTTTGTCAGTTTTTGGAAAATATTTCAATCCTTTTACCTCTCAATATCATTTCGATCTTCCTTTTCATCAAACAACAGATATGATTGTATTTTTTTTTTTACATACTACACCAAATATAAATTATTATATTTGTTTTCTTCCCCCGTTTCTTTCATTTTCCAATCATTACATTCCCTTTACCCAACGGATAAAATGCAAAAAGATTTTAACCCATGCATTCTCATTTCATCTAGATTCTTTTACATCCACCTTTTACTTTAGACAAAAAAAAACAGAGAGAGAAGCTTAGCTAAGTGAAAAAAATACCAACATCACTTCAAATCATATACTTGGGTTGGGTTGAGCTGACCTGACTCAAGTTCAGCCTTACAGCTCGATGCAACGTACCATGCTTATGTTGACACAACAGAAATTTTCTTACTTTGATATTTTCCCTTCAGGCATTCAACCTAATCTTCAAAAATCTTTGATCGTGTTTGTGTGAGCATTGGAAAAGTATGTTTAAGCAAGCAGAGACTAAACATCTCTCGCATATATACCTCATAGACTGTAAATCACATTAAAAAAGTAGTTTCTACCGCTAATTCAAAAACACCCTTAATGACCCTTCAATAGCTAAGGTATCCATCTAACCAACAGACAATTCTTGAGGGACCACATAATCTACAGTTAGTTAAATTATTCTATAAAAAATGCAACTGTGTAACAATTGCTGTTGCATGTCATAATCTTTTACCATTTTTTAAATAGAAGGGCAAATTGTTTAGTTTACATAGATTTTGTTAAGCTGGCCAGTAAGCTTTTCAACCTCCTAGTCGTGTAATAAAACATAATCAAATTATAACGTCACAATATATAAAATCTATAGGACGCAACTTTGTATATAGGCCACACTGTGAACTCTCCTTGAATGTCATACAACACACACTAGATCCACAAATAGTTGATTCCTAAATCTTTAACCCAGTTCCAAGAGGAAAAGCAATTAAAGCATATACCATTTATATCGTAGGAGGATGCAATGACAAGAGAAATCACCTCCTCACAAACATATCTAATTTTACTTTTTAGCTGAGATTGTGACAAGAAGAAATGCATTACTGGCACTGATTGGCCCAAAGTCGGAGAGATATTTACCAGCCTACTGCCTGTTAAAGCACAGTCAATATCCTGCATTCAAGTTACAGCTCATATGAAAACGAAATGATTTAGCAGTTCCCTCAGCTTATAAAAGGAACTTAATCAACACTACTATTTTGGCTTAACAATACTCGAATGAGTGTAGGAGGCTATAATCTGGAAACTTTGAAATGTTTCTGTCCTTTAAACATGGCATATCAAATCTAAGCAGCTGCATCCTCTTCATCCTCAAAACTCAGTTTCAATGTTTGTAATTTAAAGCCTGAACCCTGTATTGTTTCAATCAGACCCGAAGCCACACCTGTAGCTTGTACTGTGGTCTGCTTTTTCAACTGCATTGGAGCACAAGTCGACAGTGATATGACATTGAAACTTCAAGTTATACGGTTGGAGTGCAGAAAAGCCATATAATGCTGACTTAAAAAGAAAATGGGCATATAGACAAGTAGTGACTTGCATCTTGTTTCATACTCAGTTGTTTGCCATGAGCCCATGTTGAAACGTATTAAGTTTGATACATTTGTAGTTTAAGGTATACTGTTTTTCCCTACCATTGCCATTGAACATTAAGAGGCATTTGAGGATTGCGAACCAAGCAAATAAGTTCATATGATATGGAGTTGATTATTAAAAGAAGGAGCTACTATAGTAATAATATTTGAGTACACTAAACATACCTCAACACTCGCGATTCCCTCAATAATCTGAACCTTCAAATCTTTAACACCCTCCATCCCCTACAAAAGTAGGAAAGACCATTGATGAGCGAGTTTTGAGGTCACCAAACAGTATAGGATAAAGAAAAACGTCGATAAAAAAGAACAAATTATTTCAGAGAACAAAATTAAGTAAAACGCATTTGACCAGATTAAGCTACAGTTGTTTCCACAAACAAGAAATATATTGGCTCCACTTCATTCCCATAGTCAAGGCAGCATATACTATCCAATAATGAATACATGTTAAATTTACATGTGGAAATTTCAAATATTGTAACAGATTACAGCTACAAGTACGAGTATGATCACATGGTCTTGTTCTTCCACACAATTTTCAGTGCGATCCATCATATTTCTGTTATTACCTCCAATTCAAATACAACGTTGGCGATTACAGTTCCCCAATTCCCACATAAATTTTCAATTATGAATATTCGCACAAAATCTTATTGTGATCCCAGGTTGACTAGATTGTATTAAAATGCTAAGGAACGCTCATTGTAGCCTTATGATATGAACACAGACAGATTAACAGAC
The DNA here is from genome assembly GCA_025593235.1 of Vachellia pachyceras. Classification (NCBI taxonomy): domain Eukaryota; kingdom Viridiplantae; phylum Streptophyta; class Magnoliopsida; order Fabales; family Fabaceae; genus Vachellia; species Vachellia pachyceras. Next base: position 8,647 of record JANTPZ010001496.1, on the reverse strand, counting down.
TAATTATGTCAGTATCGAAATGGGTAACTCACAAATATTTATACAAGTACAAACCAATCAATGAAATTGTGCTCATGTCTTCAAGACTCGAAAACTATGGATAATCATTTTACAAACTAGATTCCAATAATAACCAAGCAACACTCTTAGCACTACTAAGTTCACCAGGGAACTCAGACAGTATTATTAGCCTCAAAACTATGTTAAAAAAAACAGATAGTACATTAAGAATGTCAAATCAGTTACCTCTAAGGCTTTAGTGACTGTTGGAATGGCTGAATCATTCAGTGCTCCCTCAGCCTTCAAATTTCGAACAGGAAAACCGTAAGTCACATAAAAAATAATACAAACGATAAAGTTTCTATATGAAGGCCTAATTGCAACATGATAACATGTAAAAGCCATTAAGCCGAAAAAGCTGGACCATCAAAGAGTTTTCTGGTCAATTTCAAGGCCATAATAGCTAACAGAAATGCTCACTTGGATAAGTGAAAGTGATGGTTTTTTTTTTTTTGGAGCAAGATCAACGATGACGAGAATACAATTAGCCGAGTAATTGAAGTGTCAAAAATCAAATGGGCGTTCACATAGGCATTATCACAAACAGCTGCCCGTAGAAGTAAAACTAGAGGTACCTGAAAGAACATGGTAAGAGTATCCGATGGAGAAACGGGAACTACAACGGGTTGCTGTTCAGACGTTGATGGCTCTTCTTGTGGGTTGTCTTGTTGCTGCGGAACCTGAGTTTCTTCTTCAACCGCCTTCACCACTCTGAGTCTAGGATTCTTGCTTATCTGCTGTTTCAGAGCCCCGTGGGTGAAAGTTGAAGTGGGGATAACACATGATAGCGTGTGGACATTTCGAAAAGCCAAGGACGGAGAAGGACAAGGAATTCTACAAGTGGCGGAAGATGGGAGGAGAGAAGAAAATGCCGATATTGTGACCATCATGAATCACTGTGCGTGTGTTGCCGGAGAAATGGAAGGAGCTCGGAGTTGAACAGCCCAACTTGAGTGCCTCTAAAGCGGTCTTCCTCCGATGTCCCCCTATCCTTTGAGCTTTTCGACCCTCTCTCCAATCAAAAAGGGCCACGTAGCTCGGACTTGCTGCGCGACCTTACCGCAATGCCGTCGGTAATAAATCTAATTTAGTTAGCCGGCCGTTCTAGTGTGAGTACTTAGGCTGTTTATTTGTGTTAATTAGCTCGTTTGTAAAAATGGTAGAGAAGTATTTTTACGTAAATCAAGATAAATATGTGAAGGAGATTATCTCATTTTGTAAAAAAACACTGTTAAATGTGCTTTTAAACTCTTGAGAAGCTTTGCCAAACGGAACCAATATTAAAAAATGCCATCAACAAAGTAAAACAAGATAAAACTACTCTAACATTGTGAAGTTAAGTCTAATTGTGCATGTTTAGCAATCCATTATTACATAATACTTTTAATCTTTAATATAAGTGTCGATTGATTTTTTTTAAAGATTAAAAAATTAATTAATATATTTATCATTTTTAAAATTAATTTGTCAAATTTATAAACTAATATATACTATAATAATACATATAAATATTTTAAAATATAATGTATAACTATTAATTTATTTTATTTTTTAAATTTCTGATGAGAAATTAACTGACTCTCATAGGTGGTATACATTAACCAACTCTAGGCGTTCTTCTGCGAAAATGAGGCCATACCCCTCATGCATATGTTATTATTTTTCCATGTCTTTGGTTTTTATTTCGTTCCAAATTATCTCTTCCAAGTTTCAAGAAGCGTAGTTTTCAGTCTAACCTGTTTCAAAAGAAAAATAGAAATATCTCGCGAGGATTTACTACTTTTCAAGTTATTTTGTCTTGTTTGAGATATTTTATCTAAAAGAAAACTTGTTTAAGCTAATCCAACCACCCTTTGAATTGTTTCCATTTTCTTATATACTAACAAAAACCAATTGCAAAATACTCAACCAAATTTTTTTAAAAAAAAATCTTTGAAAACAGTAAACATTTGAAAATGGAAATAAAAAGACCCACAAATGATTCATCCTTTCAAATGCTGATACAAAAGCTGCAATGCATATGCATAATGCATGCCTGAAAGTTAGAAGCAAGATGGTTCAAACAAAGCTGGGGACTGCATTTGGAGGGGCTAACTATAATAACGGCAACATTTGAGAGGGATAACCACATCCATTAGGGGCCAAAATTGGGTTCGTCTATATGTTCAGAAATATTTAACAGGTTCCTTCGGTCACTTAGTTTTCACCTTGCACAAAGCAAAGGTATTACTATTAGCACTGACAATCTTCTTCCACCTGACCAGCTGCAAAAACATAGAAATCAATCAGCTTTATCTTCGTACTAACAGATATATTGCTCTGTTTGGTTAGCCCGTTTGGGCAACCAAAAGTCATTCCTGCGCTTACCGAGACAAAACTCCTCTCACATATTTACCTCGGAATCTGTATCCATTCTCCCAACGGGCTATCCAAACGGAGCCAAGTGTCTGAGAATCTATTGGGAGAAAAGGATTCCGGATTCCGAGAAGAATTTACGGAATACAAGAATTTACAAATTTCGACGTTGGGAATAAGGAGGAACTCATTTCCCCCAACGATGCATGTAAGCTAAGACAAAACCATTCTCGAAATCTGTAAAATCACCTCGGATGTTGTAACTCATTTCTCCCAACGGAGTTCCCAAACATACACATAAACATATTAACATGCCCCGTTGATAAAATGTTCAGTTGCTCAAAATGAGATAGATGTCTTGAAGGAGCAGCATTATACTATCCAATTCTATTATGTTGTAGAATCAGGTGGGCATTATGAGCTGGCTTTGGCACACATTTCTATTTTGCATGCAGTGTAAAGATCATCAGTAATAAGAAATGCAAATGCAAAGGAAAGAAAAATAACTAATGCATGATTTAAACTTAAAAAAAAAATGAAACAATAAAATACAAGCCTTATGGTGTTAAGGCTAACCTCTAATATTTACGGCCCGGTTTGCTTGGACATCAGCTTCAGAGTTATATTCCTTAACCATGAAGAAAACTATGTTATTCACAGATAGGTTAAACACAAAGAAAAGAAGAGACAAGAATGGTTATATATAGTACAGAGCTAAACGTCAAGAGTACCCTAAGAATATGGTTGATTTGGAATGATAAAAACTTGCCCGCCAGCTCCTTGGCCTCGTTACATAAGAAAGCCATATTTGCATTTTTTGTTTTCCACGAACCCTTCATCTGTTAAATTTCCATGTAAATATGTCATGCTTTCCCTCTCTCCTTGATTTTAATTTCATTACAATCAAATAGTACAGCATTCAAAAATGAGTGAGAAATATACAAAAATTAAACACATGAAGAATGGTGATAAAGGAAATGGCAAACCTGATTGCAGACAAGCAGGGAGTCTCCTTGGACACGGATGTGCTTATATCCTCTCTTAACGGCATGTTTCAATCCTAAAATCAGAGCGCGATATTCGGCAACATTGTTTGTTGTTGAGCCCATTCCTTCACGCAATCGACAGACCTATGCAGGCAACTCAGTGAGCCACATTTTCCAAAGAATATTTTTTAAGATAATCTTGTATACAACATATACCTTGCTTCCATCTTCAGCACGCAGCACGGCTCCTGCACCAGCTGGTCCAGGATTTCCTTTTGCAGCGCCATCAAACTCAAGAATACAAGAAAGCTGAGGGCAGGATATGCCTAAGGTTTATTGTTGCACTACTGCCATATCTTACGACTATGAAGTATAATAACAAAGCTTTATTGGCACTCAACAGGATATAATTTTTTGGAGCCTGATACGAATCCCAGCCAAGCCAATAAAGAAAGCAAGATAAGTCATTATACATATGAGCTCCTACAACAAAACTAATTGCTTTATTAATTGAAATTTAAAGTGCGCTAGCATAAATTGTACATTTTTTATGTGCTAAAATGTGAGCATGCCCTGAAATTAAAACAGCCACCATGGGATATAAACCATCAAGAGAATGCCCATAACACACTTAAATATGACCATCAAAAGTAACAGAACTGCCACATTATAATGCATGCCGATATTAGCAATGCAGATCATAAACAAGCCAACTTACACAGGTCGAAAAATCTGATTGGGCTGCGTTAAAAATTTGATGCCTCTCCAGATTTGATGGCATGAACGAAGATCCAACCACCTTCAGCGAGACAGGGGGAAGCATGTAGTCAACACTTTTAAAACAGGCAAATATGATAGTAAATCGTAATTTGGTGTCCAAATTATAGGATTATAGATTTCCCATCATAATTTGACTCCTAACAGATCTAAGATGGTTGGAAGACACACTAGACCTGAGAAATGCTTTGATCTTCAGATAAATAGTGGCCACTGAACGATCCAAATGCATGCCGTGCAATAAATAACCTTGAAGTGCATAATGTTTATTTTACATTGACCTTAACAACTTACATTATTAACAAGTTGATGCGCTCCTTGCAACACCTTCGTTGGTAAATTAATGTCAGATGACTTTCCTCCAGAATGATATGGTTGCTGAAAGAAAATTAAAACTCGTTTAAGTTACCTTTTTCCCTTCAATTTCAAACTAGCAGGAGACACAAAATTCATAAGCTCTGGAGTAGTAAATGAAAAAGAAATTTAAGAATTTAACAGCAATAAACCGACATTAGCATCCCCTCAGACAAAAAGAAAAGTGCCTATAGCTCTCCAACCTGATAGGGACAAGGAATGATTCTTCCAAAGAGTCCTTCGCTCACATCAGCAGCGCTGATAGAGTAGGCAGCCTCCCTAATCCCATGTGAGGCAAGGTGCTCCTCGGCTTTCTTCGATAAAGAATATCCTTCTAAGGAGCCAGCCTGTTGGGAACTTGGAGCATGCGAAATGTGAATACACAAACGGGAGAATATGACCAGGAAAAAAAAAAGTACCCAACAACCTAAAGTCAATCCTACTAGTTTAATAAGTTCTGACTTCCTATAACCAATATAAAAAATAAAACATCCCACAAACTTAATGAAAATAAAAGGCCTTCTGCACTCGAATGAGCAACCCAAGACAAGGATTATGCGTCAAACAAGTAGGCTTAACAGTACTTACAGAAGATGCAAGATGAACTTGGATGTCACCCAAACTTTTGTAAATGCCAACAACGTCCCCCTTCCTGACGAGGTAGAAAGCATCCTTCTCTTCCGACATTGGAAATCTGCAAGCAAGAGACCAGCATCTTCGTTTACAGAAGGAGGAAGAGAAAAATTCACTCAACTATCCTTAAAAAAGTTATTCATTGCATGGTTCACCAACCCAGTTTCAGAATCAAGAATGATCACCGCAAGATCTGACACCCAAAATCGACCTAGGAGGAGAAAACGATGAAGAGCAATGGGGATGATGATTCAAATTCAATGTTTCGAACTTTTTTGAAAGAAGGTGGGGGTGTAAAGCTGACAAGACTGGTCGGGGGTCGTGTTAACTTTCGGCCTTGTTTTGCTGTGGCAGAAAGCTTACCCATTTTTAATTTAAAAAATAATTTTACGTAAATCAAATAAATATGTAAAAAAATTACTTTATTTTATAAAAAATATTTTTAAAAAACACCATAATCATTATTTTTTACCTTCACATTTTATAATCATAAACAATTCATTGGTTTTTATAAGAAAAGGAGGAAATTGTCTTCCCTATACCAAATAATAAAATAGTGTTAAGTGGGTTATTTGTGAACTTTGATAAAATAGGGCATCATTATTAGAGAAAATGTGATTGAAAGAATGATAAAGAGGATGGGAGGTTTCGAACCAGTTTGATTGGGTTTTTTTTTTTTTAAAGGGAAGGGAGGGTAGAAGTGAAGTTGTTTAGTTGGGAAAAAATGCAGAGTCGAGTGTAAAGATGACAAGACAAGTCCAACAGGGAGTGTTGTTTCCGACCTTATTTGATTGAGGATTGAGAAAATGAAGGGTCATTATTAGAGAAAAGAAAGGTAAGCAGATAAATAGAGATGACGGAAGGTTTCGAAACTGTTTGATTGGGATTTTTTTCAGGGTAGTGAAGGGTAGGAGTGGAGTTAATAGTTATGAATCTTAGGTTAAAAAAAATGAAGAGATGGGAGGAGTGGGTTTTTATCCTCTTGTACTCCCCTTCCACACACCTACCCTCTCTCCAAAATTGGGGGTTTATGGGTTGGGAGAGCAACTTTATTTCCAATCTTAATAAAATTGTCCATGATATATTTTTATTATTACAAATTTCATCTCATGCCTCAAGCTTTTTTTGTCGTTTGGTTCAAGTATTTTTTTCCCTTTTGGTTCTGGCGCTTCTCTCTCTGCATTTTGTTCAGACACTTCTCTCAGTGTCTTTTTATCCCTACTTGTTCCAGCGTTACCACTTACCACACAGCTCGTTTTACACTGCCCCGACGGTGGAAAATTGCTTTACGAGGTAATATGTGAATGAGATTATCTCGATTTACAGAAAAATATTGTTGAACATACTTTAGGGGAGTGTAAAAGTTTTGCCAAATATGACCACTATATATGCACAGTACCTTTTTTTTTCGGTAAACCGAGGGTATCCACCACCGGAAGTAGTGACTAATACCTTCGCTCATTGCGGGGCACTTCGATGGGTGGGATAGCTGGCCCTGGTTATTAAGGAGCTGCATGCCCAAGGCAGGATTCGAACCCCTGACCTTAGTAAGCTTGGATCAGCCCCACACCACTAAACCAACCCCCCAAGGTTATATATACACACACAGTACCTATTATATTATTAACATGTTAATATATATTATAAAGAAAATCATACATCTCTGTTTCTTCAACTCAAATCTAATGTATAGTTTTATCCTACTTTGAAAGATAAAGAATTTTAAAAACATATTAAAAGTGATGAGATAACATATTAAAATTGATAAAATTATACTAGCACATAATTTTTTTTCATATATAAGTAAGAATACAAGTTGTTGTGATTTAAAAATTAAAAAGTAATATTTATGTGCTAAATATTATAAAACAATAAGTAAGGATATATTTATCAACTTATAATTAGTTTCTTTTCCTTAACCTTATGAACTAAACAAGAAACATCTCCCCTCCCCTCCCCAACGAAACAAAATTAATAATCTTCCACCACCATGTGGTTCTGTTTGGATAGCCCGTTTGGACATCCAAAAGTCATTCCTGTGCTTACCGAGACAAAACTCCTCTCACATATTTGCCTCGGAATCTGTGTTCGTTTTCCCAACGGGCCATCCAAACACACTATGTGTTTGGGAATCCGTTGGAAGAAAGGAATTTACAGATTCTAAGAAGAATTTATGGATTTCAAGATGGTTTTTATGAATTTCGGGATGATTTTAACATATTTTAATATGGTTTTATCTTAATTTGTATGTACGTTTGGAAATAAGGAATTTCTAAACAAGCAAATTACCTTCCTTTAACGAAACCCCCTACCTCCCCTCCCCTCCCCTCGATTGAACCACGCCACCATTCTCCTCCCCTTCCCTCACCTGCTCCTAGAACCCCCAGCCAAACAATGCCTGGGGAGGGCACGAGTAGAGTGAAATCGGCGGGTAGTGAAGTGAGGGTGGAGGCTGAAACGGCAGTGATGAATCGTTCTAACGTTGTTAGGTTGACCGGGCTTCGGCTGGAAAGGAAAAGTGCAGCATCCGTGGAGGCCCTCTAAGGCCCATTAATTGAATCACAAAGCCCACCACCTGGTTCATCCAGTCCAGGTTACGGTCCTTTTCGATTATTGTCACGCTTCTGTCTCGACTTATTTTCAAATTTCAAGTGATTTTATTCTTTTGGGTATTCGAGATAATTAAATATTTGAAAATCAGTAACAACCAATATCAAATAAAAAATATCCCCATGATAAAATACTCACAATTCACGACATATTTATAGTACCTGTGTGCATGTGGCTATGCATTGGCCCAACTATGAACAAATGGAATCCTGGGTGATTACTCCTTCATTGTGAGATAAGCCTCGCCAAAATGGAAAATGAGAGCCTGAATTGGGATTTTGTATTTGAGTATGAATTTGGAACGTGGCACAAGAAGTTAGTGTTAATGTTAATTTTTGGTCGATTTGTTATTAGTGGAATTACTGGTACATATGAATCTGGTTCCACTATATGGAGATTTCTTTATTAGGATGACAAAGTTGTAACATTTCACAAGTCGATGATGATGATGATGCCTGAAACAATACATACAATTATGCTCCAGCATTATATTCTTATCTTAGGTCTAAAAAAGCTTTACATCTGTAAAAATCCACAGAAGCCAATGAATCACCAGTAATTCCTGACAATTTAAAACCCAAAAAAAAAAAATCAATCAAAAAATGAGCAGAGATTCTTTTCCTATGGATCCTCAACACTTATTATTCTTTATACCTTCCGATTATATCATCAAACTCTAACTTTTACCCCTCATGTTTTCTTCTTGTTGCCTGCCGATCATTTCAATCTTACAAATGATCGTATATATCATATGAACTTGAACAATAATCCTAGAACAGTTTTCCTTATTTCAGTCTACCTGCTCACCAATTAAATCCAAACCCATAATCAGGAATGAAAGTCCTTGGAAAAGAAGGAAGTAGAAATGAACC
>JANTPZ010001495.1:0-28656 GCA_025593235.1 Vachellia pachyceras | reverse complement strand
TTGTTATAATTTTAAATATAGTATTATAGAAAGTTGATATGAAAAATAAAAAATTCTATACTATTTTTGAATGTATTAAGTATTATTTATCATACTTTGAAAAAATATTGAGATGAAAAATGTAAGAAAGATATATAATATATTATTTTTAAAATTTAAAAAAAAAATAGGTTGCGGGTTGGCGGGCTAGCTTTTGCCAGCCCGAACCCGCCACTTGTTGGCGCGGGCCCAACCCGTTTTACCACCTCTAGTTTAGAATGAGTTGTTCCGTACGTCTTGCATTGCATTTATATATGTAGTTATCTTTACGAAATTCTGTTTAACTGTATTCATTAAACAAATTTCCATGGTTATTGAATTAATATGTATGTGTGTGTTCAGAGTCTGGAGGTTCTTGATCCGTCTTGGGCTTGGATCTGGATCCTCCCTCCCTCTATATATATATATATATATATATACCCACATGCAATTAGTAGAATCTCCCCATTATAAAGCATCGCTTGTGCTTAAAACAAACTCCAAATTTATCGTAGGATGTTTGGGAAAGCTTCTAAACATCTCAAATACACGTTTAGCAATATTTTTCATAAAATAATCTATTTTACATATTTATCTCGTAAAATGGTAAAACCACTTCTACACTGTTTTTCTAAATGGACCCCGTAATTAATTAACTTATAATTATCCCGAAGTCAGAAATTTCCTGGGCCATCTAGTTCCAATGCCTGGTTATCCATACTATCGGGCCTATCCTCATAAGCTCATAGGTCCATAAAAATAAATTTTGACCATTTGAGAAATGATATTTCGAATGAATGGGAAATTATCGTGGTTATGTGCTAGAGATGGTTTTGATAGGTCACGTTGAAATTATATGGTCGTTTCTTAAACTTTGACATGGCTAGAGTTATTGGACTTGTATAAATAAAGGCATTTTGGCGCTGTTTTATGTCGTTGAATTTAGTGAGAGAATGATGCCCATAGTCCTTCGAATTAATTAGAAATTCATAAAAACAATCAAAAATAAAACCTATAACACATCATTTCATTAGAGTCTTGATTTCATGGAAGTTAATTTTGAAGTGTGGAATGTCATATGTAGCTAATCTAAAAGTTTGTAGGGTTTTTTATGTATTAAAATATCTACTACCTATCCATTTGGGTGCAATCAGGTAAAAACTCACTTACAATTACTTCAAGATTGTGTTAATACTCGAGAGATGTGGTATTCGCTTATCGATCCCTCTTTATGGGAGAAATTTTTCTCATTACAAGGAGTGGATTGGCTCAAGTGGAACCTCAAAAAAAATTGGTTATGATTGTTTGTTCTATCTTTTTAAAAAATTGTTGATTTTGACCTCTATATTTAACTGCATTAGGTTCGTCAACGCCAATAAACTCATATAGACCGTTATTTTCAACCGTACAAGTCTTTATGATAATTGCGTTAGGTTCCTCAATGCCAATAAACTCATACAAGTCTTTATGAAACAACACGTATTGATGTTACCCACCGTTAAAAACCCTTATTTTCAACCGTTAAAGTTGACCATTATATACACATGACACTTAAAATGCGGCACCTCACCGTCCAAAAATCAAAAGCTCACCAACTCACTCATTCTACACCATAAGCCTTCCTTTTCTCTCTCCCTCACCATCTACCTTTACTCCTTCTTTTTTTCCCGCTCCGTTTCCGAAGCTTCATCCCGATTAATCTAGACCTGACCCGCGTCGCGCACCTGAAAATGGTGGGTGAGTCTTCCAACGGTGACTTCTGCATATACAAGGACTTGAACTCTTGACTCGAGTGAAAGGATTTTTGTTACAATTTTGTCAGAATAACATTAAGCTAAACTATAAAAATCTTTTGCATCAATAGAAATCAAAAGGGAGCAAAAACTCGGGAGAATCATGAAAATATAAAATAGGTTTGAAATGAACTCGCCGTTTTGGATAAAGAGAAAAATGAGGGAGTAAAGAAAATTTATAGAGAAAACATGGTGAGAAATAAGTTTTCACTTACTTGGATGGAAGAGAAAAAGTGGGATGAAGGAAAAATTGGAGACTACCCCATTTTCTCTGCATACATGGAGAGAAAATAGAGATAAAACTTTTTTTCTTAACTACCCACATGCTCTTTGTTATGTTTTTATTTTAAGCCATTAAGTTTGACATATAATTTTTTTTTTAAAATTCTACCTGTAACTTTCTTTTTTTAAAAGGGGCAAACTTTAAGATATATTCTAATATCTAATTTATTTTTAATTACATACTGAAACCTCAACCTTAAAAATATGTTGTGTTTTTATATAAATTATTTTGTTTAAAAATATAATAACATGAAAATATATTTTTAATGATTATTTTGATTTTGAAGAATTAATCAGTTAAAACCCTAAAGGAACTTATCTCTAGATCCTTGACTATAAAAATCTCCACAGAAGTTGATGAAACTTTTGTAACCTAACTGATCAATTAAAACCTCAAGCAAATTATGTTTCAATGCCAATCCTAATCACAGTCTCAAACCTCAAAACTTTTGTAAATTATGGGGGTGTTTGGAAAAGCTTCTTAACATCCCAAAAGTACGTTCAACAGTGTTTTTTTTTGTAAAATGAGATAATTTCCTTCACACATTTACCTCGTAAATGATAAAAGTACTTCTCTACCGCTTTACCAAACGGACCCTATGTTTCACAAGTTACAATCCATCAAAATTTAATGCTCCATACCAAACGGGGCCTTCGGGTGTTGCCCGGCAGCCCAAAAAGATGCTTACATTACGGGATTCACCACTCACCGAGTCAGGGGTAAGTCCGGGCCTTTCTTCCGAGGAGAGAGAGGTAGAGAGAATATTCTTGGAGACAGTCCGAAGCGACTTTCAGATACGCTTCTTCCCTCGTGCATTTTCCTTACCGATCCTTAACCAGCGCGATGCCTTCCCGAAGAAGAACCCTCCTGAAGGTCATCATTCTCGGCGACAGCGGGTTCTATTCTCTTCTTCCTCTCAGACTTATTTTGTGTTTTTGGATGTTTCACTCTATGACTTCTGATCTTAACTCTTCTTCGTCTAGAATAATCGAAATATATTTTGGAGATCTCTGCAGTTCTTTTAGTATCTGTTAGTTTTATTTATACAATCAATCTGATCACGCCATCTAGTTCTGCTGGTACTTACTGTTAATTTTCCTGCTAATTCTCGATGAAATAATAAGAACAAGCCAGATGAATCTACAGTTATGGATACTACTATATTTTTTTTAAATGATCTTATATTAGAGGGTGAGCTCACAATTTGTTTGGTGCAAGATCTACATTTTTGTAGAACAATTCGTTTAGGAACTGTAATTTTTGTGTGTTTTTGTTTGGATCAAACTAAATACAACTAATCAAATTATTTGGATATATGCACTCAGGAAGCTTTTAAGTTTACGCAGTTATAATCGTTATAGCAGTATTTTTGACTAAAGAATCTGGTGATTTGCAGGGTGGGGAAGACATCTTTGATGAATCAGTATCCTTTGGTGCTTGTGCCGAAATTCCCTATGCTCCTACATGTCTTAATAGCATATTAGCTACTAATCTTGACGGTATTATCTAAGTCAGCCGCTTATGCAGCCTGTCTTTCTTTAACGTAAGTATTATAGATATGTGAATAAGAAGTTTAGCAATCAGTACAAGGCTACTATTGGAGCTGATTTTCTGACAAAAGAGGTGCAATTCGAAGATAGGCTTTTCACCTTACAGGTATGTGAATGGTGCTGGTTATATGCTGTCTCCTTTTTTAATGTCCGAAGTTGACTATATGCTTGAACCATGAGACCAAGGCCTGATCCAATGGTGTCAAATCCTGTTGCAGTTGTTTGATTGTTTTATTGATATTACATTGAAATTCATCTTAAAATGTGTGTTTGGGAACTCCGTTGGGAGAAATGAGTTTACAAATTTCTAAATGATTTTATGGATTTTAAGATGGTTTTTATGAATTTTGATATGATTTTGTCTCGGCTTGCGTGCATTGTTGGGGGAACAAAGTTCCCAAATAAGCACAAAATCTATTTTACAACTTACATGCCATGTTAACTGAAGAGAATTCTTAGGACTCTACCTTCTAAATGCGGAATAACTTGTGTTGTCCAGTAAACGCAGGGCTAATGGTGCTGGCATATTACATAATCATACTCTTCTAATGTGACCCGTCTCATCTACATCTCTGTTTATGTGGATTGGTTGTTTGGGTGTATTGTGGACTATTTATGACTATTATTTTTTTATTATAATCTACTAATTAAATTTAACGTTGCAGATTTGGGATACCGCTGGTCAGGAAAGATTCCAAAGCCTTGGTGTTGCTTTCTATCGTGGTGCCGATTGCTGTGTCCTTGTATATGATGTTAATTCCATGAAATCATTTGACAATCTTAACAACTGGAGGGAGGAATTTTTGATCCAGGCATGACTTGTTCATTTAATCCTCGCCATAGATAATTTTAACAACTATCATGAATGTTGTATTGTTTTTATAGACATTAATATATTTGATCATGTTGGCAGGCTAGTCCTTCCAATCCAGAGAATTTCCCTTTTGTGGTCATAGGAAACAAGATAGATGTGGATGGTGGGAACAACAGAGTGGTATGTCAGAATTTGCTGTAAATGCCACCCCCCCCTTCTTTTGTGAAGCACACGAGAGGCATTCATGAATCATGAACCCGACAAAGCTAATTCAACTTCTGCCAAATATATGGATTCAATAATTAAGTTCTCGTGTGCAGGTTTCTGAGAAGAAGGCTCGGGCTTGGTGTGCATCAAAAGGAAATATCCCATATTTTGAAACGTCAGCCAAGGAAGGTATTAATGTTGAAGAAGCATTCCAATGCATTGCAAAAGATGCCCTTAAAAGTGGGGAAGAGGAAGAAATGTAAGTTGCTCAACAAGTCAATCTCTTTTTTCATTTACATGATGAAGCACTGAAACACATACAATGGGACAAATGCTGTGTAATTTTCAGATAGTGTTGATCTGTTAGGAACATGACTTGTTCCCACTGGCGATTTGGTGCTATAGTTTACAGTATTTCATAAAAATGTGTTATGATGAGAGAATCCCATATTAGCTGCAGGTGCATTAGCTGGCGGTTACTGTTCCTATTTATCTAATTTGGTGGAATCATGACCTGATATTGTTCTTGAGTAGCTACCTTGAACTGAACCATGTAAGAGGAACGATTTTTGGATAATAGTGATTTAGTCACCAATAAACCTCGTGCCCCTCTTATTTTTCATTGCAGATACTGAGTGTTTAACAATGCCTAAATAGTTTTAACCTAGAAATGCATGTATGTTTCAATTTTTCTCGTTGGTGCATCTTGGCAGCATCCACTAAGAGTCATCACTCATCAAAATTCACGTAGATGCTATATTATTTGGAAATCAAACTATTCTGTTATGATATTGTGGCATTAGGTTTTTGTTGTCCTAATGGAACATTTTTGCTTATTGAAGATACCTGCCGGACACAATTGATGTTGGAAGCAGCAGTCAGCGGCGATCAACTGGATGTGAGTGCTGATTATATTGCCGTTAGTTTCAAAACAAATTTTATTATTTGATCGATCCTGTTTGGCTGTTGCTATCTGTATTTTTACTGTAAAAATTAGTGTCTGATTCATAATCAACTGGTCCAATGCTATCCATTGGGTGCTCTTGTTTGGTTTATGTGCTGAGTAGTCAGATTACATTTGTTTCGCTTGTATGGCAAATCCCATATCGTCAAAGAAACTGAGATCATTCCGATCTTTAAGGTTATTGTTGCTTTAATTTTAATTTACTTTTTGAATACCCAGTATACTAAAGTTTTCTGTGTGCAGTTTGCAATAATCTCTCTGCCTGAATTAGAAATTTTTTGGACGGCAGTGATGTATCTAAAGAGCTGGATTTTGTTCAGAGAACAAGAAACATATTGAAATTTAAGTTTTATCGCGAGTGCGCGTGACTCGCTAGACAAGGTTTATTTATCGTTTAAGCTGCACCTACAGAGTTTTCTTTCTGGCACCCAGTGTTTTTTTGCGGATTTTGGTTCTTGTCCATATATCTTAAATGGGTTACGATTCTGGTCTCCATATTTAATGCATTAGCTTCCTTAATACCAATAAACTCATACAAATCCTTTTAAGAAACCATAAAGGCTAAAACTGTAAGAACCAACATTTTGAATGAAAGAAACCATAAATGCTAAAACTCGTCTAAAATTATGGGACTAAAATCAAAATTCAATCAAGTAAACAATATTAACCCTTTTTTAATCTCCAAACCAAGGCAATTTAAATCATGAACATTTCCAAAATCTAAATACAAATACAATTGCCAACATCAAAGCCCCCAGCTCAAAGCGACATTCCTAGGTTTGAATCAACAATGGATGAACCAATCTCGACTTTTCACATATCTTAATAATCTTTCCCCCATTAATGCAAGGGATACCTGTAATGAAATTAACATATAACCCAAAATTCAGACAGCAGTGACTCAGGCGCTGTCTATTAATGCACTAATGAACTCGTTCCATTATTGAAATGTTAAATTCTTTAATTTTTAAGTAATTGAGTAAAATCTAACCTGAAAACAGTTGGTTGCACTCTGTGCAAATGTGCCAAGTCAAATTAAATATGATTTTAATACCTTGTGTGTGTGTGTGTGTGTGTGTTGTTTTGGGTGGGGGATGTAGGAGCCACAAGAAACAAGCACATGATTTAACTTTGAAATCATAAACGGAGAACCAAAACAATTATACTCTTCAACAAACAGAACACGAATGATCCCAAGGTGGGCATCTCCACCAAATCACTCGAGTGCCCTAGTGAGCAAATAGCACTTGCCTCCGGTTACAGTACAAGTAATACATTATAACATATTGCCTGCAAATAATACATGACCAAAAAGGCAACCGATACATTGAAACGCGGTAAACCATCCCGGAAGCTCAGCCAAATTTGTTGAAAATCCTGTTGAGTATTACAGTTGCAACTAACCCCAAACAACGAAGACACAAAGCAAAGGGAAGAGGGAGGGGACACAGCGCGGTTATCTAGGGTGGTAAGTAACTAAGTATTAGTCTGGAATAAGCAGGAAATGTACATTCATACAACTACCTAAATTTCAAAACAGCACCTTCCCAAGATTTAAGCGGTGAAGTGAAGGAGGAGAGCCCTTTCCGCATATCTATCCACTTGCTCAAATAAAAAACATTAATATAAGCCATCAGCCCTACTAATTCGATATATCACCAGATCTGTTTCCGAATTGCCACCTCTAGCTGCTCCTCGAAACAAGGTAAAGATGATCTTACAGTTTATGGTTCTGGTCATGGAATTGTCAGTAACTGGTTTTGGAGTGGGTGTCCTAACTCCTAACCGACGCTTGGCCTTTAAAGAATTGGCTGCATCATATATCACCGTGAGTGAGCAACGCGAGAACATAGCAACAGAATTAGTATCACCAAAACCAAGCAACCATTTAAAGCGGCAGTTAAGCTATCACAGGGCAGCAAAAATCATTAGGCAAAACTTTACAGCCCATGGTGAAGGCTTTCACATGGGCACGGAAACATCATTTCTAAATGCCTGCAATAAGCAATTTCCTGTAGCGCCTGTAATGTAACACATGGTGTTCATGATTTCATGTACCATGTAAAGCTTGGCTCCTAAGGTTTCTATGAAGACAAACAATGCAAGCACAACGACATTCCGCATGAAATAAAATATATGATCTACAGCTCTAATTGATCCAAACCATAATTTCTCACACAATCATGCTTAATCAGATCCATTTATCCGATAAATAGTATCCATACGTCATGCCAAGGACAACTTTTGGGCTACATGATCAACAGTTATGGTAGCATCTTACCATTCTCCAAATAAACAAACAGCTCAAGGACAATTGGAACAAGGCAAATTAGCGTAACCTAAATGGAAACTTATCAATTAGAACGAAATGCTGACTCTCAAGTTGAACTAGCCTGAATTATCAACAAAAACATCTCTTCCAAGATGATAGTGGAAACATGCCCAGTTACGTTTTGCTAAATTTTCTTTTTCCTATTCAAGCACTAATTTGTTCCAATTTCAGGCTTTCTTTTTCCTATGCATGCACTTATTTACTCCGGTTTCAGACTCCTTTACGTCTTAGAATATCAGTCTTGGACTAAATTATTCTAGAAACATCTAAGTGAGGCATTCTACTGGCAATATTATTACAAGTTCAACCAACAAAAAAATCAACAACAGATTTAATGGATACTCACATTATCAGAATAGTAGCAGACTATCAGTAGGTAAGAATGCTTGAATATTCTCAAGACATACGTGACATTTATTTTGTCTCAACAGAAGAAAGATTCTCCTGGGTAGATGGCTGAACAGAATTTCCTGTTGCAGTTGCAGATGATAATGAGTTTGAAAGGGTGCTTGCCAAAGTGCCCATGGATCTAGAAATTGGTAGCCTTTGAGGATTCATATTAATTGGTGGTCTTGGTACTGAATTTGCAAAGTTCATGGGAATTCGATTGGTTGGCAAGGAAGGGGGTCCACCTCTAGATGAAGGTGGTATACCAAGGCGAGATGCAATTATCATTGCACGCTCATGGTAAAGCTTCTGCCGTGACCGATCCAAGTGCTCTCTGACCCTCATCACCACATTATCCATATCATTGAAAAAGGCTAACTTAGTCTCCAACTTATGCAACTGCAAGTTGATAAAATACTCCATGAATTTCAAAGCAGTAGAAAAGACAAATAAATTGCTGCGCTAACTTTCCCTGACTAAGAGAATACCTGCTTTTCTATCAACAATGTGGCAAGTTGTCGAATTTGGTCTTCTTCTTGATTTGCTAGGAGTTTTGCCTTAACTGCCGCTGCAGCAAGTGTAGAAATCGCAGCGCATTTTAATTTTTCAAATTTGTTATATTGTTTAGTATTTGTGATATTATCTTCCATTTTCCTACCATTTTCTGTGTGGTCTTCACCTGCAAATATGGAAGACGTCAATCATTTTCGCGAACTTAAACAAAATATACTCAAAATAAAACCTTTCGGTGCTCCATTGCATTTCTTTTGTGTGAGGAAGTTTGAGTGTGTGTGGGAACGCTTGATAGAGAGAAAGACCTGTGCTTTTACCATTTTCAGCACCAGACTTTGATGTGACCGGATGTGAAGGTTCATTCTGGTCCAACGAAGACGTAGCATCAACATCCTTTGGCTCAGATTCATTATTCTCTGATGGCAAGGAATTAGGAACCGCATCAACATTCATCACTGGTTCCATTGTTTCTGTACACTCGCCAACTGGATTTTTAGATAGAGATTTTTTAGGTTTGTTTTTATCTGAGGGCAAATAATCAGACACCAACTCTATGTCTGTTGGTGCCTGCGCAGATTTGGGCTTTTCTCCCTCTTTGTTGGACACAATTGATTGCTCAAATTCGTTCTTTTCAGAGCAAAGAGAATCAGACACAACACATTCATCCTTTGTTTCCTCTGCAGGCTTACAAAGCTCTTTAATTGAAGTTTCTTCAGCCTTGGATGTTGAACCATCTGAATACCGGCCAGTACAATCACTGGACAACTTTGAATTGGCTGGACTTTTACAATTATCAAGCACAATTTTCTCATGATTAGCTACTACCTGTTCCTTTAAAGCAGCAGGTTCCTTTGAGGTCTCACCATCAGTAGAGGTCAACTGTCCATTATCTTTTAAAGCATCATTTGCAATTTTCCTGTCATTGTGAGAATTTGATATGTCATTAGCATGTAATACAGATTTATCCTGTTTTTCACTTTCATCCTGGTCCACATCCATTTTAGAATCCCTACAATCCATTCAGACACAATATAAGTATCCCATCCACAATAGTCAAATTAGATAAGAAATTGCAGTGCGTCTATGTCTGTGCCTGTGCCCCATTTATTGTAAATACCTCTCAAAACTAGATGATCCCTTATCATCAGGTGGATCTTCCAGAAGAAAGCAATGTCTTGCTGCAAGCTCAACGCTGGGAGAATTAGAAGATATGGATTTTAAGGAGCTATGAGCTGAAGCAACAGCCATATCAGAACCCACCATGTGTGCTAGGAAAACTCCCTGTAAAGAAAGCAACATATGTTACTCCACAATAGGAATAACAGACTGAAGACAGGACATGAGGAAAAGGGAAAAGGAAACATGCTCTTCATACTAATTTTATAAATAAGGGAACTTAACAACACATTAAACACCAATAAGTTTGCAGAGTCTGCCTTCTCCAAGCACATTCTATGAAATGTTTCACACACACACAACCACATCCACATAATGCCAGCCAGCAGTTAAGATCATTTTTAAATAATTAGTCTAGCATGCTCATTTTGAGGAGAATGCAAATATCATTATCATCATAATAATAAACAATCATGTATGCTTGTAATCATTATCAAAAATGAAATTCTCCCATTTGAGCTCGGCATTGAAAACTAAAACCACCAAGTACACAGTGCTTTTAAATTTGCAACTGAAAATAAATTTATTTCAACCCCTTCCTTGCGCATCATAAATAATCAGACTGAATGCACGACTATGATATCTGATGCAAGTCACCGAAACCTCGGCAATAAACGTGCTAACATTCAAGCACCCAAGCATTCCACTTACCAATGCCATGACAGGATTGCCCACTTCCGCTAATGAAGATGGGCATCCAGGTCCAGGAGAATAACCAATAGCTTCAAACGCTTCCCCAAGAGCCTTTAGAACAAAGCTGTCACCTGCTTCCTGTCCAAGTTTCACTTCAGCAGCATTTTCTAGTTTGCAAGTTCCCTCATTAATTTTCTCATTGCTGCCATTTTCTGGAATTGGAGTCTCTTGATCAACTTTTTCTTTATTAGCATCTTCAGCGTTTGAAGTTTCATCACATTGGGTCAGCACTTGTCCATCACTATTACCGGCGTCATGTTCCATAGTTTCTGACGCATCTTTGACAATAGATGACTCATTTTTAGTTGCAGCTGGATCAGAAGTTTCTTTGCAATTGGCATCAACATCACTTTCAGCAAAAGCTTCTACAATTGGCATTTGAACAAAGTGTAATATACATTGAGCTTTTGTTTTCGTTGCAACATGCTCGGCAATTTCATTCCAATTTTCTTTATAGAGTTCTAATGCTTCAAGAAGCAAAAGGGTCTCCTGATCAGTCCACTTTCCACCACTTACCCCTTGGACTTCAGCTGGCTCCATAACTATAAAATCCGTTGAAGACATGCCAGAGCCAAACTTTCCATTACTAAAGCAATCGGTACATAGATCAAAATCTGCCTGTCAGAAGCAAATTAGAAAGCAATCAATCACCCTATTATTTCATCAACATGTTAGAATTAATCAAATAATTCAAATATTTAGCTGGTCAAACAGATTAAGTCTAACTAAAAGTTGCAAACTTGAGTCAATCCAACAAGGAAAACAACCTTTGGAGAAACAATCAACACTATTTCAAAGAATGTATCCTCTTGCAAGTCAATCAAAATTCAAAAGGGTTGGTATCCTTTCCGAGCCATTGGATAATATAGTCTTCATTACATTATTATAATACTTTCTGCTTACATTCCAAGCCTTCAACTAATCTAGAACCATGTTGTGTCACAGCACCTTATCATGGGCTTGTTTGGATAGCCCGTTGGGAAAACGGACACAGATTCCGAGGTAAATATGTGAGAGGAATTTTGTCTCGGTAAGCGCAGGAATGGATTTTGATTGCCTAAATGGGCTAACCCAACAAGTCATATGACTAATGGGAAAATATTTTTAAAAAATATAATTTAACACAGAAAAGGAGGTAAAATGATTCCATACGTCATAATTTGGTAACTTAAAAATAAACTGAAGAGAACTTCTAAGAGCAAAAATTGGTAAACAATTCAATCCTCACAGTTGGAGGTAATTTCAAGAAGCAGCAGACTAGAAATATGAGCGCAAATTTAAACTATAATAAGATTAAGCCAATTAAGATATTTAGAGTCCTTAAAACATAGCTAAAATAATGTAATTCAAAGGCATAGGTAGCAACCTGCTTCTGACAATGGTAACGTTTGCGCGAACAATCAGCTGAACAATAGTTGCAGTGGTACTCAACTGCTGGCCCCTCCTGTTTCACCAACTCTTCAGCAAATGTTGATTCTGGAAACAAGCCAGATGGCATATCTTGAGTCATTAGGTTAGTCTTTGGAACAACATGCGGACACAATTGCACATTCTCGAAGTGATACAATTGTTCAACCAACGACTGCTTTTCTGCTGCCCCATCATCAGTGCTGACCACAGCACTGGCCGTAGATGGAAATGGGTGGAAATTAATTAAACCCCAATGGTCCAGAAACTCCATTACCTCTTGTCTAGCATCCAAATCTCCAACATTAAGCTCAGACAAGTCTTTGAGCTCAATCTGAGCATTTGGATTTGCATGGAACTTCTTCATAATCCAATTCCGTATCTCCATATAAATATCGGGCGTGCGATTATCAGTTTTCCCATTAAAGAAAGAAGGCAATGCATTCTTCTCAATTGGGTGGATATCCGTCCACAAAAACCAACCTGAAAGTCAATTCCAGAGGTAAAATGGCTTGATTGAAGAAAGTTGTAATCAGAATTAAAGATTGAAACTTAGATTACTTAGCTATTTTATTTTTTAAGAGGTTAATCTTGGTTTTTTTTTTTGTTGGGGGGGGGATAACTTCATGAAACAGCTGTTAAATACTGAATGAATGGAAAATCACCAGCCAAGCTGAAACTTTTCAAAAGAATAAATCGCTTTTTGAAATTTAGGAGTCCTCCAAAGATAAATATGGATTTCTAGGGATATGGTTAACAAAATCATCAACATATTGTTGCATGATGAAACATTTTAGCCACAACAAAATTGTTATAGCAAAACTATTCACATTTCTGAGGTTTTGCAAAAAATTCTGATGATTTGCTGGGCCCAAACTTCCATGCCATACCTTACAAGGTTCTGAAAAGAGACCAAAAAAAGTTCACAAATCTCCCTTTTCTTCCTCACACTCGTATACAAAAAATGGTAGAAAAGGGTAATTTTAGAAGCTAGTCCAGTCATCCATCCAGCCAACAACTCTATAAGGATTCCGACTGACCACAATAATTTGAAGTCAAAGCTCCCAAAGTAATGGGATACAAAGATTTCGTAATCATCCCTTAAACCACGGGCTTATTTCGTGTTATGCATACTGCATAAAACCATTTAGTGAGCTCTGCCCAATCAATTAACAAATATCAATTTTTCCCAAAATCAACTCCGCTCCTTTTCTAATGATACTGTAACGCTGGCATGATAAAGGCCGGAAGATGATGATGCATCAATCGCATAAAACATAGTTATTGTTGAATATAAAATGTGGCCTCTAGAGGTAGAATGAACCGCGGTCTAATATGGTAAAATGCAAGAGGCAAGCATGACTAGACAGGATAACGCTTATCATAAGCACTAAGCAGTATACTAGATAGAGCCTACCGTAAACCAGCTCAATCGAGTTCAGCTGAAATATTCGTCTACGGAACACCAAATAATTCGAAGCATACATAATCAATCGAATTTCCAGTATCTAATGTAGAAGAATCCAAAGAGGCCCTAAAGATATATATATATATATATATATATAAACAAACTAGGGTTCCTTAATAGAGACATGGGCTCACCACAATGAGTCGGAACTACATGAGCATTGGCACCACGAGATCTGATAGCTTCGAATTCAGTTTCGATCGCAGCTTCCAGAGCCTGCCACTCACTCTCCTTTTTAATATCCTCCACACGCGCCCCCCATTCTCTACCAAAAGCTTCAGACGTCACCGCATGTTTCGCAGCGCCAGCAGCAAAGCCACCACCGCCAGCTACCGAGGCTGAAGCAGCGGCAGTGGCGTGGTTGCTTGGGATTTGACGAGCCCTGGTCAAGGGGCCATTGTGCACGGGGGGAGGATGGGCAGGCAAAGCCTTCTCGCGAGTAACCCGTTTCGAGGGCGTAGGCGCGGAATTGGAGGCGCCGAGAGCGTTAACCTTTCTTTTTAACCCGCCGGAGCGGCGGCGGGAGGAAGTGGACTCGGACGCAGGCGAATCGACGTTGGAGGGCGGTTGGACGGCGGCTTCGCGGTGTTTCTCCTCCATCGAGAAGCTCCTCTCGTAAAGCGAGGGAATGATTCAGTGTGACCCTGCTTGCTCTTCAAAGACGTACGTCGTCGTCATATCGTGGATTGCTACTTACTTCCTGAGCTTCTTCCACTCTCTGCTTCCAGGCTTTCGTCTTTTCAGGCTTTCCCTGGCATTGGCAACAGCGATCCGCGATTTAATCAAGTGTCTCACACGTCTACGGTATGGAGCTGCGGCCCTTCGTAGCATTTTTGTGGAATAGGAATGGAAAAAATTGAAAACTGATCTTTACAGTATAATCATTAGTATGTCCGATTAAAAAAAAACGGTGGTGAGGTGTTTTTACTATTTATAAGGTAAATATATGAAGAAGATTATTTCAGTTTATAAAAAAACATTATTGAATGTACGTTTGAGGAGTTCAAACGCTCACCTAAACGCACACATTAAATCAAAATTAATCCTCAAAATTAACAAAGTTTGGGAAAGGATTCTCTCCACTACTCAAAAAGTAGTGGGGATCTCCACTGCACATCCAACGGTTCCAAAGGCTGATATTTACCCAAATAATTCCTCCACTTTTCCCTCTTCTACTCAAAGAAAAAAAAACGATAAATGATAGACGTTGGATGTGCAGTGGAGATCCCCACTACTTTTTGAGTAGTGGAGAGATCCTTTCCCGGTGTTTAACCACAAGTCATTGAATAAGCTTTGAAGAAGATTTTTTGTGTGTTAAAAACCGCTTTCCTTACATTGAAAGCAATATTTTTTTTTTGTTACAGAAGAGAGTTAAACAAACTCAAAGAAAACGACTAACACTGAGGGGGAAAAATTCCCATAGATGAATCAAAGCACAAGCTCCTCAAGTGTAAAGGAGGAGACCTCATAATGGAGGACACAGATAGTCCTTCCTTCGCCAGCCTATCAGCCAGGACATTCTTCTCACGTGGTATATGTTGCAGATGCAACTCCCAATTAAACTGCATCATTTCCTTGATCCTTGTAGTAGTTAGGCTACCGCTTGCTTGTGGTTTTTGACTAAGAAGCGAATCAATGAGGAGTTTAGAGTCTGACTCAACAATCACTCTCTTGAACCCAAAATCCCAAGCTAATCTTAAGCCTCTAAATAGGGCCTACTCCTCAGCCTCAAAAACAGTACAGCTTCCCATTGTTTGCGTAAACCCCACCACCCATGAGCCATTGTGGTCACATATAACTCCCCCACAACCTGCTTTCTCCCTTGAACCTGTTACAGCTCCGTCCACATTCACCTTGACCCAGCCATACGGAGGGGGTTCCCACTGTGTTGAATATATCACTTGTTTTGGCACATCAGTATTGCTACTCCCTTTTGTCTGAACGAAGGACCTCCACATACTACATATTACCTTCGCTGGTTCATTTGGCTTTAAGAAATCCTTGCTAAAAATAAAACTATTCCTCCATTTCCACAAGGACCAAACAGCCACGCCCCAGATTATACTCCACTCCTCTGAGTTCATATAGCCCATACTTCTCTTCAAATTTAAAGCCATCCAGTCCCGTAGAGATGCAGAGAAGAATTTGGCAGCACTCCCAGGCGTAATTAACTTCAGCCACATTTCCTTAGCATAGCTGCAATCTCTTAAAAAATGCAGCACATCTTCAATCCCATCATTACAATAGTCACATGTGGGAGCTGTTTGGGACTAGGTACTTCTCTATGCATTAGTGGGTAGTCTGTTATTACAAGTGATTCACAAGAAAACTCTTATCCTTTTTGCACCCCTCCATCTCCAAATTTTCTTCCAGATAGAATTCCTTGAACCTTCTGTGTCCTTATCAATCATATTATAAGCACTACTTACTGTAAACCCTCCATAAGATGTTCCTTTCCAAACCATCACATCAGCCCCTGCCTCAGCAA
Organism: Vachellia pachyceras; assembly: GCA_025593235.1. Lineage (NCBI taxonomy): Eukaryota > Viridiplantae > Streptophyta > Magnoliopsida > Fabales > Fabaceae > Vachellia > Vachellia pachyceras. Next base: position 12,563 of record JANTPZ010001495.1, on the reverse strand, counting down.
ATGGAGGGATGGTTGCCATAAGGCGCTGCAGAACCTCTGTATTAACTATGGAAGCAAGCCGAGGGAAATCCCAACCCCTTCCATCTGTCCATTGTGACACCTTACTTTCCTCCTCTTCAGAAGTCAACACTCTTTGACACATATCTTTTATGCTCTTGCTGTCAAACAACCATTTATCAGTAAAAAAAACCGATTGATTCCCCATTCCTAACATGCCATCTAGTGCCCTCCTCAATGTATTGATGATGTTGGCATATAAATCTCCAAAGTCTAGAATCTCCCGGTTGCACGTTCAACAAGGTCTCATCATTCCTGAACATATATTTGGCACCTAACACCTCTGTCCATAGCCCTCTCTGCCCAGTCACAACATTCCAAGCCAGTTTTGCTCCAAAAGCCTTGTTCATAACCGAAAGCTTCTTGAATCCTAACCCACCTGCATCTTTAGGCATTTGAATCTTATCCCAACCTAAAGGATGGAATCCTTTATTTCCGGGACTCCCTCCCCAAATGAAATTCCTCTGGATTCTTTCCACCTCATTGCATATACTGACCGGTATCTTTGTTACTTGCATAGGGTATAAAGGCACAGTGTTGAGGACAGATCTTGCCAGTATAATTCTCCCAGCCATTGAGAGTGAATTTGCCTTCCAAGCTGTAAGTTTTGCATTCACTCTATCAACAATGTATTTAAAGGTTTGTGAAGGTCTTCTATTCCTCGTGAGAGGAAACCCCAGGTAGTTCCCAATTGCCTCTGACACCGCCATACTTGTCACAGCAACAATTTCCTTCCTCTTTGCAGCAGGTATCTTAGGAGAGAAAAACACTGATGATTTTGCAGTGTTAACCTTTCCGCCAGACGCCTTACAAAATTTGTTGAGACATTCCATCATACATCTTGCTTGTGCCACCGAAGCCTCCCCAAAGAGCAGCAAATCATCCGCAAACATCAAGTGTGACACTAGAGGGCCTCCTTTCGTGATTCTTACTGGCTTCCACCTCCCAGCTTCCACAGCATCACTTATCACATGCGACAACCTGTCCATACACAAAACAAATAAAAAGGGGGAAATAGGATCTCCCTGACGGAGTCCTCTCTTAGGTTTAAAATACTATGTCTCCTCTCCATTCCATAAGACATTATAAGATGCCGTTGATATACACTGCATGATACAAGAGATAAAATTGTCTTCCATTCCAGCATCTATAAGAACTTGCTCCAAGAAATCCCATCTAATCCGATCATAGGCCTTCTCAAGATCAATTTTGAATGCCATGAAACCCCTCTTCCCCTTAGACTTATTCATAGAGTGCATAATTTCTTGACCGACCACAATATTATCTTGTATGTGTCTTCCAGGAATGAAGCTTACTTGGAAGGGGAAATAAGCTCTTCCATCAGATTCTTCATCCTTATCGACAAAATCTTTGTAATGCATTTATAGTGTACAGAACAAAGAGAAATTGGTCTGTAATGTTCAGCTTCTGTGGTTGATCTCTCTTGGGAATGAGCGCAATCAAGGTCTTGTTGGCTCCTTCCACTGTGCATGAGCCCTTAAAGAATCCTTTAATAAAGTCATAAAAGGATTCCTTAATAGTCTCCCAGTTAGCCTGGAAGAAGATAGGGGAAAAGCCATCAAAGCCTGGAGCTTTATAAGGCCCCATTGCAAACACAGCTGTTTGAATATCCTTATCTGAGGGAGTTTCCCCCAATCTGACACACTTCAATCTGTCCACCCTTGGAAAATTTGCTACTGTTTGGAGCTGCACGACCGGACCATCCTCTAGCTGGAAAATATTCCTGAAGTAGCTGCTGACCAAGGCTCTTAGTTCACCCTCTTCCTCCACCCAAACTCCGTTATCATTTTTTAATGCAAGCACTCTATTAGTACGTCTTCTCATTTTGGTTTTAAGATGGTAATACCTTGTGTTCCTATCCCCTTTAGAAATCCATTCTGAACGGGCTTTCTGAAACCATTTGACCTCCTCCAACTTGAGTACCTCATGCAGTTCCCTTTGAAGTTGCATCTCCAGGTTACATAAAAATTTTGAATAAGGATAGGCATTCGATCTTTGAATGCCTTCAGCCTTGCAAGTAAACAGCTGATCCTCTTCTCAACGAAGCCAAAGACCTCCATGTTCCATATTGTCACTGCTTCTCTGAAACTTCTCAAGTTGGCATCCAAACTCTCCTTTCCTTTCCAAACTTCAGCCAGGAAACTTCTAAAGTTCTCATGGCTAAGCCACATTGCTTCAAAACGGAAAGGAGTATTTCTTCTTCCTTTTCTCCCCTCATTAGATAAGATTACCATGATGGGATTATGGTCAGAAAAATTAGTCCGTGCCAGAACCTTGACGCAACATTCTGGGAAAGATGATAAAAAACCTGAATTCATCAAAGCTCTATCCAGGCGTTCATAAAGTCTTGAGTGTCCCAGTAAACATGGCCCCCTCCAAGTAAACTTAGGGCCAATAGAGCCTGGATCCGTCAAACCACAAGCAAATATATTTTGGCCAAATAAAGTCATTCTTGCATCATTACCTCCCCTACCTCCTATCCGTTCAGAGTGAGATAGAATATCATTAAAGTCACCAAGCACGGTCCATGGTGTGGTGATACTCCTGGAGAGATTCTCCAATTTGTCCCATAAGACTTGACGAAGGTTTGAATGGGGCAAGGCATAAACAGGTGTTAACAAGAAAGCTAGGGAACCATTAATCCAGCACTCCATATGTACAAACTGACGGTCTTCTTTAAGCACCTTGACCTTTACTTTATCATCCCTCCATGCAACCATCAACCCCCCTGAGCATCCCACACTTGGTACAACTATCATATCATGATAACCAAGGGAGAGAATAGGCCTTAAACGAGATGCATTCTCACATCTTGTATCAGCTAAAACTAAAATCATGGGTTTTTCCCCCTTAATCATTCCCTTTAAATTTTGCAAGAGGCCTCTTCCACAAGAGCCCCTAGTGTTCCAATAAAAAATACTATCCATAAAGAGGACATTGACTGTAAAAGGACTCGACCAGCCCATTATGTCTCCCTCATCAACTGGGTCTCAGGCACAAAGGTATCTCCATCGAGGCTACACCCAGCACATTCACTTTGTGATGGGCCTACAGACCTCAAACCACTAGTACCTTGCTCAGTGTCCATAGCCTCCACTCTCAGATCCCCCGTATTGAGTTGTAAATCCGGAGGCCCAACGCCTTCTGGTATATCCGGCCCAATCTCCTCTATCCCATCATTAGACCCCATATTGGGCCCTCCTGGCCACCACTCGTTGTCAAATTCCATCTCCTCCGTGGGACCCCCCGTCTATCTTCCCCCATTGTTAACAAAAGTATTCCATTCCCTTGCTTCCTTAAAATCCCCGAGTTTTCCCGCGTTCTTTTCTCAACACGTCTATAGGTCTGTGTCTGCTGTACGATCTCATTTTGCGCCCTTTGCCCCACTACCAATGTCCCCGTTGCCACTCTGACACTGGCCGTAATAGCAGCGCCTCCACTACCACACTCTTCCGTACTGTTCTTTTCCTTTCGATGATGTTCCTGTCCTTGACATCCCATCTCCAAACCAGACTTATCTTCCCTAATGTCCTGATTACCCTGCTTAATCTCAGTATTGATTTCTTCTGGGGATGCAAGAACATTGAACCTCGAGCCCATCCTCACCGGCCGTGACGGTTCACCTTGTTTTTCCTTGTTTTTCCATTGCCGTCGTTGTTTCTGCACTACCTTCCACGAGCCCTCTGCTTCCATATTTTGACTGCCTCCATCTTCCTTGGATTTGTTTCCCTCCTCATCGTTCCTTCCCACCTGGTTTTCTTCCCCAGTTCCCCTGTTCGGGCATATTTCCTTCCGGTGACCATAGACACCACAACTCGGACACAGAAGGTGCAACCCTTCATACTCCAATAAATAATCCTCCCCATCAAGGGTAAACCCAGACATCAGTTGCTTACCAAAGTCCACCAGCACGCATATCCTCGCAAAGTGCCCCCTGAGCTGATGAGAAGTATTGAGATCCACCCTTAGTGTTCTTCCAATCCTATTTCCAATGATTGTTAAAGCCTCTTCATCATAGTACTCTAGAGGTAATTTGGGTACTCTAATCCAAACTGCTACCCTATCAATGGATGCCTTATGAGGTCGAAACTTAGGCACCCAGGGTTGCACTGTAAGATAATGATCATAAATCATCCAAGGTCCTCCAGTTAAAGCATTAAGATAGTCCTCCTTGTTCGATAACTTGACTACGAAGTATCCATAGCCAATATTGATCAGGCTAATCACCCCCTTACGAGCCCACATACTCTGCAACCTCTGCTCCAGGGCCTTGAATCCAATGTTCCTATCTAGAAGCTTCACGACTAACGCTTTGTTCCATGCTCTGTAGAGCCGTTTCTGCATCTTAGTAGTGAAGGTGAAGGTTAGAAAATTCTTCTCCGGGTGCTCCTTAACATGACACTGAATCTCCTCCCCTCTTTTCTCCCCATCGTCCTGAGATTCTACAGACATGGTGTCATCTGAGAGCACTTCATGATTATCCACACCTTCATCATCTGAAACTCTTCCCTGCGAACTTATACCTTTAAGCTTATCAGCAAACGACTGACCATTGGTCCACTGTTGCGTATTTTGCAACCCCAGTTTTGGCCAGTAACCATGACGGTCACTACCTCCTTCCCCATTCCTTCCATTTTTAATCTTCTTGGAGCTCCTTGCAAGTAAATCGTCTTCTTCTACCGATGGTGGGACGCTCAAAGCTTTTTCCTCCGCCCGAACGAGAGCCATTAAATCCAATCTCCGATGGTATTTCGCTTCCTAAAAAATGGAAATTTGGCACACATTGATAAAGCAATATTATTTTAGATATTACCGAATATGAAAAATTTATATTTGTTCATGGGCCTTCCCAAATCACACATATATGCTACGGGGTCGAGTTGAAGAAGCCCACAATAAAACGTACAAGAGCTTGGATCATTCACCATTGTGGGCTTTTGAACTAGGGGTGGCTCCTGCATTGTTTATGCCATGGAACTAGTTATAAAGATGATTAGCAATGTGAGCATTTGATTTTCAGAAAAAATTTAAAATTTAAAATTCATGTAAAATAAAAATCGAATCGAAATCGATCAAAATAATTAACCAAAATGAAATAATTGAATTGTTTTCGGTTCAGTTTTTCGGTTAACCGAATTATCCAAAAATATTTAATAATTTACTAACCTAAATAAAATATAATAATTTCTAAACATAATAAAATAATATTTAATAATTTACTGTTTACTAAATATATAAATATAATTATATTTAATAATTTACTAAATAAAAATATATATTATATAAAAATTCGTTTTTTCAGTTAAAACCAAAATTTTTTATAGATCCCAAATTAAAAACAGAATTATCACAAAATAAAAAATCAAAAACCGAATTAACCTTACTGAAAAAAAACAGAATTGAGTTCAGTTTCAGTTTGGTTTTGCTCATCCCTATCCTTGTGGGATGTGACAGATCAAAGATTAAAGACCCAGGTGAAAGAATTAGTCCATAACAATAATTCATGTCTCCATTATATTAACATGGACCAAAAAAAATTGCCTTAGAAGAAATAAGAGCCAGTACTCTATTTGCATTCAATACCCCTCAGCTTTGCAGGACACTAGATGAAAACAAGAATGAACATTATTACCAGAAAGTAGGAAAAGAAATATGAAAAAGAGAACAGAATGGTTCAGAAAACAAGAGATAGACATGGAAGAGTAAATCTTAAAAGAAGGCTAGGAATCTTTCAGTGTGAATCATGAAAGAATGAAATTACACCGTTTTAATTCCTTAACTGCCTTCGAAATGGAAGTTGCTCTCAACGTCGAGCTCGCAGCTAAGGATCCACACTCGCCTGGTGCTGATGAAAACAGAACCACGAAGAAGGTGAAGATACGTGAGGATAGCGAAACTAGTTTGGATGAGAATGCCCAGCAGGTGCAGATCGACGACTTGATGAATAATGACGACACTGCACGACCTGATGCCTCCGAGGAGGTTGCCGCTACCTTCCCTCCGCCTGAAAATGGCTCTCCTTCGTGCAGACCAGCCTCTTTCAGAGACAAGTTGCTGGGGCAGGCTCCCGAGAGAAGCAGTGGTTTGGATAACAACTCAGTTGACCTAACTTTAGAGCAAGGAGATGTTGAGGTGAACCTGGAAGGCATTATCCCATCCATCATCTTCTCTGGGTGGGTGAAGGCTCTTATGTATGCGGTATGCTGTTATAGTTAAGTTACTGGGTCGCTACATCAGACAGGACACCCTGCAAGCCAAGATAGTCGCACTATGGAAACCTACTGGGGGATTCAAACTGACTGAACTCGAAGGTGGTTGCTACATGGTGAAGTTGGAAAATGATCAGGACTATCAGAAAGTGATGCTAGGGGGCCCTTGGGTAGTGCTTGGTCATTACTTAACTGTCCATCCATGGGAACCGACGCTCTCTCCCAGCAACTTAAAAATCAAGCAGGTTTATGGATGGGTCAGATTACCAGGTCTTCCCTATCACTACTACCACAAAAGTATCATCAGAGCAATTGGTGAAGTCATTGGCCAGGTCTTGAGGATAGATTATAATACTGAGGGTTTTGCGAAAGCTAGGTTTGTGAGATTGGCAGTTAAGCTCGATCTGACAAAACCCCTAGTGTCCAAGATCAACCTTGATGGAGTTACGCAACTTGTTGAATACGAGGGCCTTCCCACCATTTGCTATAGCTGTGGTCGTTATGGTCACTTACAGGAAGCTTCTCATCTCAGTGCCCAGATGCCGGTACCTCCGTCGACGTTGATAGCCCCTCAGCCATGTGATCCCCCTCCGACGTTTGCCTCGGTGTGTACAGGGAAGGAGGCGCGTGATGATCAGCTTTTCGGAGACTGGATGATGGTAAAGGCTCGTAATAAACGTCTTGCCAGAGTGCTCAGAGGAGAAGACCAGAATTCTTTCCACTCTAATGATATGGGAGGAAGCAGATTTAGTCCCTTAGCTTCGCTGAATAATGCTCCACCTGATAATAATGGAAATCCTCGGACAGAGATAGTGGAACGGTGCAGACCTGGCAATGTGCAAACAGAACTCACGGAATCTAAGACGAAAGATTACAGGCCAAAGTCAACGATAAGCAACGACAAACCAAAGTCTTCGATAATAAGAGCAGACAAGATGAAAACATCTCCTATCGGGCCCTCCTCAGTTTTCACATCGCCTGCCTTCAAGGAATCTTTTTGCCCTACATCCTTGGGTCCTGCTCACTCTGCGGTCATGCTAATCCCTTTGATAGGTGGTGGCGTAATGGAAAGCACTCTACCTAGGCCCCCTCCAGCTAAGCCCACTGTCTCGGCGAGGATAGGGAGGGCATTGGGCTCTTCTAAGCCACCTGATAGATTAAAGCCCAGTAAGGCCCTCCACTTTAATCCCAAAGGAAGGTTCAAAGCCACTAAGTCCAGGCCGAGGGACACGAAAGGGGTAGCATCCGAGCAAATAGCCCAAGCGCTTACAGAAGCCTTGGGCCAACCCCTTGAATCTGAAGATGAATTGCATTTTGCTGAGGCCACAGAACTGGGCTTCGAGGAAGATTCTGTCTCAGAGCAATCTGAGAGGGATCATTAATCTCTTAGTTAGTTGCATGGATCATTCTATTTTCGTATGGAATTGCCAGGGGGCTGCTTCTGCTCCTTTCCATCGCACGTTAAGATCTTTGTTGCATGGGTACAGACCGCACATAGTGGTTTTTGTCGAGCCACGCATATCAGGGAATCATGCTGACAAGGCTATCAGGAGAATTAATTACCCAAACTCTCACCGGATCGAAGCATCTGGATTCTCAGGGGGTATTTGTCTTTTTTGGAAGGACGAGATTCATCTCACGATCCTTCAGAATCATAAGCAGTTCATGCATGTGCTTGTTACAAACTAGTCTAGTACTCATTCGTATATGTTCACAGCCGTCTACGGTAGTCCCAATCCCACTGTGCGCGAATAGCTGTGGAAGGACCTTCTCAGGCTCCAAGTCAATCTTGACACTCCGTGGCTCCTCGCAGGCGATTTTAATGCAACGATTGACATTGAAGACAGGCAAGGAGGCTCAAGACGTGTGAGGCCGGGTTGTCTAGCCTTTAAACACTTTGTTCAACAAGCTGGTTTACTGGACCTCGACTTTAAGGGGCCACGTTTCACTTAGCAAAGAGGTGGGCTGCTGGTAAGGCTTGATAGAGCGTTATGTAATCATCTATGGCAGCTTCATCATCCAGATAGCATTGTAATGCACCTGCCCAAGATTCAGAGTGACCATAGACCACTGCTCATCACTTATGTGCGTGATCAGATTCCTATCCAGCCTCCTTTTCGGTTTCTTGCGTCGTGGGTATTGCACCTGGATTTTCAGAATTTGGTGACCAAGTCTTGGAATCAGAATAGAACCCTTGTGGACAATATTGATTGTTTCGCCTCTAAAGCCGGCCATTGGAACGCCACTGTCTACGGGAAAATTGGGACTAATAAATGCAGGCTCAGACAGAAAATAAATCGGATTCAGCATCAACTTGAGAGTTTTCCTTTCTCCTTGGTGCTTGTTAAGGCTGAGAGAGATTTCTTATTGGAATATGAAAATATTTGTCTGCATGAGAAAGTTCTTTGGTTGCAAAAGTCTCAGGTTCAATGGATCCGGGATGGTGACAGGAACACCAAATTCTATCACACGAGAGCCATGACCAGGAGAAGGCATAACAAAATTCTGATGCTTAAAAATGATGTGGGGGCGTGGGAAACTGACCAGCGTCGGCTTACCAATATGGTGGATGCTTATTTTCAAAATCTCTACTCGTTGGAGCCTAACGGTAACCCTTCTTTCAGATACCATGGTTACTTTCCTCAAATCCCTGCTTCTTTGTATGCTAACCTTGACAGGACAGTCACCAAAGAGGAGACTAGGCTCGCGCTCTTTGACATGCATCCCCTCAAATCTCCTGGGGTAGACGGATTGCACGCCATGTTTTTCCAAACCCAATGGGATATTGTGGGTGATTGTGTGTATGTAGAAGTTAAGAAGGTTTTTGATGGAGGAACTCTTGATCCTTGGTTTAATCGTACTCTTATTGCATTGATTCCTAAGGTTGATCATCCTTAGGTGCTCAAGGATTTCAGGCCTATTAGCCTTTGATCTACCTTCTATAAACTCATTACTAAAATTGTTGCTAACAGGCTTAAGCCTGTCATGCCTCACCTCACCTTGCCTCAGCAAGTTAGCTTTATCAAGGGTAAGTGCATCATAGACAACATTATCATAAGCCAGGAAATTATTCATTCTATGAGGAGGAAAAGCGGTCATAAAGGCTGGATGGCTTCCAAAATTGACCTTGAGAAGGCGTTTGACTGACTAAATTGGGACTTCATCGCTAGTACTCTTGCTGATGCCCATCTTCCTATGAATTTACAAAGGCTTATCATGCAATGCATAACTACCCCTACCATGCAAGTCTTGTGGAATGGTCACTCGTCTCAAGTTTTTAAGCCTCATCGTGGTATTAGGCAAGGGGATCCTCTCTCACCTTATCTATTTGTTCTCTGTATGGAACGGCTCTCACAAGCTATTTGTCAAGAGGTTCGAAAGGGTGCTTGGAAAGCGATCCAATTGAGGAGGGGGGCCCTTTACTCTCTCATTTGTTTTTCGCTGATGACATTATCCTTTTTGGCTCTGCTAATGATCGCCAAGTTCTCTTGATGCAACAGCTGCTTGAGGATTTTTGCCATGCCTCGGGTCTCAAAGTGAGCACCTCCAAAACCAGGATGTTTTTCTCTCGAAATGTCCCTAACGCGTCGGCCAATAGTATATGTTCTACCTTGGAGTTTCAGAAAACAGACCAGCTAGGCAAATATTTGGGTGTTCCCCTTCTCCACAAGCGAGTGACTAAAGATACTTACCGCTACATTGAAGAGAAGGTTCAGAAGAGGCTGCAAGGGTGGGAGACATGCTCCTTATCTCTCGCTGGCAGAATTACTTTAGCTCAGTCTGTGCTCTCTGCCCTTGCTTACTACCTTATGCAAACAACGCGCTTGCCTAATGCCACTTGCTCTAGGATACAGAGTCTCATTAAACAGTTCATTTGGGGGTCCACTGAGCAACGTAAGGGTATACCTCTTGTGAAATGGTCTATCATGTGTCAACCTAAGCAGTGTGGCGGCTGTGGGTTGAAGGACCTTACCACTCAGAATTCGGCCTTCTTGATGAAGCTTGCGCATGCTGTTCGCACTCAGCCTGATGCTCTTTGGGTGCAAGTCCTCAGGTCCAAATATAATTGGCTTGATAAGAGTCCTCAGCTTTGCCATTACCGTAGCGCCTCTCACCTTTGGAAGAGCCTCATGGCTGTCTAGGATGATCTTGATCTGGGATCTGTTTGGTGCATTGGTAATGGAAGCATTGCAAGATTTTGGGCTGACCATTGGATAGGAGATTTGGGGCCCCTGGCTCAGCTGTCTTATTGCCCCATTCTTGATGATGAGATGCAAAAACCCATTAGTGATTTTGTCACTCCTGATGGACAGTGGAGTTGGGGTGAATTCCAGGAGAAGCTACCTTAGGATGTGCTTAGACACTTTTTGGCCATCAAACCTCCGCTTAGTCATGAGGGCCCTGACCGCATCAGTTGGTGTTGTAGTAAGCAGTTCACACAGTCAAATCTGCATATGATCTTCTTGCCCAGGAGTAATGGGATGATGAAAGTAAGACTTGGAGCCTTGCTTGGAATTGGCAAGGGCCCCAAAGAATTCGATTTTTCATATGGCTTGTGCTTAATGATAGACTCCTCACCAACAAGGAGAGAGTGCGAAGACATTTTGCTGATGCTGCCACCTGTGAAGTCTGTGGTGATGGAATTGAGGATATTGATCATGTCCTTAGGAGATGTTTGTTGGCTAAGGCTTGTTGGCCCCTTGTTGTTCCTAATCATCAGCTTTCTGAGTTTTTTCTGCGGACTTTATGGGCTGGCTGCACAAGAACCTTAAGAATCATCGGTGCAATCCCAAATGGAGTATTACCTTTGGTACCTTATGCTGGAAACTGTGGACTGCTAGAAACCTTCGTATCTTTAGCAATGAAGAAAGCTCAGCCCAGCGTATAGTTAACGAGAATCTTGCTCTAGTGGAGTATTCGTGCCAATCTTTTGGAATTTGTAACCCTTTTCCTCCTGATAAGGCTTGTCTTCTCTTATCTTCCTTGTTTTTCTGTTCTTGTTTCCCCTCTGTAATTCTCCTGTTCATTAATAATATCTTCCTTTCATTAAAAAAAAATTACACCGTTTTAATACAGACGCTATATATATCTTCAACACGTCATTCTGGTACCTCGTATATAGTGACAGAGACTTAACTTGGAACAACCTGGAACGGGTTCCTATGTATGTATGGGCACCATCATGTACACTTGATTAGTACAATAATCAAACCGATACGAGAGGACATTATTAATTTTTGTTACTGCTAAAACAATACTTTGATATTCAAATCGCCTGAACCCCGCTAAGATCAAAAGGTCAAAGAGTAGCAATCGTAGGACACACAAAAGGAAATGTAGACGTACGTCCAGTTACGTACGTTCGGATGTCTGTTTAATTAGGCTTTACGTGGTGAGATATATGAACTTGTTAGAAAGAGTTGCTTGGATATACTAAATCAACTTGATCATCTTGAAATCTATAAAAACTATTTCGAAATCTAAAAAAAGCATCTCAAAATTTGTAAAACCATCTCGAAATTCATAATATCACCTCGAAAGCCGTAATTCCTTTCTTCCAACGGAGTTCCCAAACATACACTTGATCTGAGAAGAGGTTGTTGCGTCATGTACATGTATATATATTAGCATATTGGTGTGTTTTATAATAATCTTAGACGTACAATTATTCATAGATCTCGTCTTAGGGCTTGTTTGTAACCTAGGTTACAAAATCTCAGTTTGAAACTTAGGTTTTCTCTTTCCTACTTTTTCCTCTTTTCTCTTTCCTACTTTTTCTTTCTCTTTCTTACTTTCCTCTTTCCTACCCACTTTTTTGCCTCGGAATCCGTAAAAGCTATAACTTCCCAAAACCTAGATTTTACCTCGGAATCTATGAAACCTAGGTTTCAAATCTGGTTCCCAAACAAGCCCTTAGGCTTATCTGGCAGTAGAATCATCATATTCCTGCTGTGTTTCTAACAGTCTGATAATACACCCGGTTTCCTGGGACTACATGCCTTGCAAGGTGACGATGACTATGATTTAATATATATATATATATATATAAAGCAATAAGTCACACGGTTCTATATGAAGCAATGACACCCAAGTGGACATCCGCTTCTTTGTTTGTGGAATTGTGGCTAAATAGTTATATGCCGAATATATTCTTTTCTGTATTGTTTTTAGTTCACTAAAAAAAATAATTAAATTGATTTTCTTAAGCATAATGCTAAATGACAAATTGGGGGTCGCAGAGGAAAGTTGAGGTTAAGAGAAGCATCAAGCCTATCC